>PVKS010008977.1:0-20456 GCA_004027875.1 Aplodontia rufa | reverse complement strand
GGAAGCAGCTAAAGAAGAGGAGCAGCCAGAAGAGAAGCAGTAGCCAAAGAAGAGCAAGAAAGCAAGCAGCCGCGTCCTGAAGGAAGAGAGCACAGAAGCAGTTAGAAGCAGCAGCAGCAGCAGCAGCAGCAGCAGCAGAGACGTCAGAGAGATCAGCAGCGGCAGAAGATGCAGGTCCTGTGTTCCAGCCACTGGCGTTCACCCCCTTGTTCCCGGCTCCCCAACCCTTCCTAACTCAGCCCCTCGGAGGACGGCCCAGCGTTGGGTCATTCTACCTGTTCCTCGCTCTGGAGTGCAGTGGGGAGCGACTCCTTTCACCATCCCTGCCCTAACTTGGCCCCTCGGAGGATGGCTCAGGCTTCCTGAGTCATCCTGCCCGTTCCTCGCTCTGGAGTGCAGCGGGGAGCGACTCCTCGCCCCATCCCTGTCCTAACTCGGCCCCTCGGAGGACAGCTTGCTAAGGTTGTTCTGCCCGCTCCTCGCACAGGAACGCTGTGGGGAGCGACTCCTCTTCCCCCGGTCCCCAGCCCTGTCCTGCTGGCACCCGGTTCCCAGTGTCCTGCTGGCCCCCTGGGGAACGGCTAAGGTCCCCCAAGGCCGTTCCAGCCGCTCCCCGCTCCAGAACCCTGCAGGGGGCGACAGATCACCCCTTTGCGTGGCATGTAAAACTTTTAGAACAATGCAAGGGGCACAGTAAGGACAGCACAACACTGTCTGAACTTTCCAGACCCCACCAACCAGGCCTTGGGGCTCTTCTTTGTGGAGGTGGGAGAGGAAGAGGGGAACTAAGAGGATGCTCATGGCTGGTGGGAAACAGAATGAAGAAAGGGGAAGAGGGCTTGTACTGCCTTGCAACCATCACACTCCCCTTTTTTCTTAATGACAGAATTGAATCCCATCTCTTTTTTTTTTAATAGAAAAGCACATACTTAAAATGCTTATTTTCAAGTCTCCTTTGTAGTATGAGCACTCAATGACCTAGGTGAATTGGTTGCACAGGGTTTCCATGAGAACCCTTTAAAAGGGATGAAACAGCAAGATCCTAATTTGTTTCAATTGCTGTATTTCAGATTCTCCTATCTGCTAACAGCAATCACTGATATAAGGCATGAGAGTATCTCTAAGAGTCACACAGCATCACATCCACACATGATTTTTTGATGCTAGTAATACAGAAGTTGAAATTTGAGAATCACGATTTGTCTAAGACTAAGGACTAATCAAATGATATCCTTTCTTGTATTTCAAAGCTTATAAAAGCTTCCCTGTATCTCAGCTGCTTCCCTCCATTGACCTCTCTGTCAGAGGGATGCAGAGATCTCCCCTTCACACTCATCACAGGGCCTACTTCTAGGGAGTATTCAAAACCCCTTCCCACCCACTGGGCTGATGTGATGATGTGATTAAGTAAACTCTCTGGAAGAGACCCTATAAATCTGAGTTTGAGCAGTGATCAACCTCACTCCTGTCCAAGGCCAGTCCTGCCCAGGAGCTAGCATCCCTGAAAACCCTGCAAGTACTGGGTGAAGAAAACGTCTGTGTGTTTGTTGGTTGTTTAAAGAGGTCTATGGTGAAAATGTGGCTTTGACTAAGGTGACCCCACTCTGGTCCTATTAAAGACCAGGCTTTACCACTGAAGCACAGTCACACCCTAATTAAGTACTTTACGAGCCCGAGCAGGACTGGCATGAGTGGATCAAAATGCTGACACCATGCTCAAGCAAATCAAAGGAGCCTGGTGTCCCCATTAAGCCCAGTGAGGAGGAGGAGGAGAAGGAGGAGGAGGTAGAGATTTAGCTGGAGAAAATACTTCTAAAAAGCATGTAATTCCAAGAGCCTATACTCTCTAGGAAATATTAGTGATTACTGTCTTAATTATATTTCCAAACTCTGAGATCAAGCAAAGGTACCAAGTTGGAAAGTGGAATTGCACCATCTCTTTGCTATAGAGTCTGGGTGAATGATTTTGATTCATTTCCCATCTTGCCCTTATGCATCAGGATTTCCTAGGCTCTTGGTATTGCATATTTTTGTTTCCAGATTTTTTTATATCATTCAAACTTCTGGCACCCACTCTCTTATTTTCCAAATTTTTGCCCATTCCCCTTATTCAAAAATAAAGCAATCAGAGCAACTAAATTGATAAATTGATTAGTTTTTGTTTTAATGATTCTAAATGCCTGGTCTTTTGCTCTATCCTCCATGGGATACTGTCAGTGACAAAGCTCTCTGTAGAGAAGGGAGGTTATTCAATATATGTGGATCTTCTTTATTACCACAGTGCTGTTATTCCAACTGTAGAGGTGCAGATTTAAATCAAACAACTAGAAAGTAATATAGAAGAAAAATACTTCATGAGAAAGGCCAAGTACATGATTTAAAACAAAAATCATGTTAGGAACGAGACAGTTTAGAACAAGCCAGAGTTGCAGAAAACTTTTATGCATAAAGGTGGGGGAGTTGTGGTCTTACAGGACAGTGGAAAATACAGAATACTTGAAAAATGATCACATAAAACCACTTTGAGTCCCAAGACTTCTCCCACTTCAATTCCTAGGACTGAACATTTTCCTTTCATTCAACATTGTAAAAATACTTATAGTCAGATAAGATTTTTTAAAATTCAGGTTCAAAAACTTTGTCTGAAACTACATTTGATATTACACTTCTCAAGTGATTGTAGTGATTATATTTCAATACCTTTGTTACACAAATTAAGGGAAGTGATATTTGGGGAGATAAAAGGCCATATTCAAAATGACACAGTAAGTTGGGGTGGAGTAAGAACTAGAAGGCAAGTATCAAGATCCTTATTTCAGGCTCTTTTCACTCACAGTAGAATACTGGGCACCTGGCTCTCTGGGTGTATACCAGGCATTTGTCTGAGTCTGAATATCCAAAACAGCAAATAGTCAGGAAGTAGTCTACTCAACCTGCAGGAGGCTGAGGACCATGAATCATCCAAGATGGCTCCTTCCTGCTCCAGAGGAAGTGGCATAGTGGAGAACACATTTGCTCAACTCCACGTGAATCCCTCCATAATGGCATCTTCACATGCATCTGGCATGTGTATCCTGCAGTCTATAAGCAAGGTCAGCAGCCTATTACAACCATTCTTTCTGGGACTTGCCCTGAACTCACCTGCTACATCCATTAGAACCTCCCTGGTGTGGCCACTGACAAAACCCAGTCTACATAGTGTGTTCAGCTAGCTCCCCCTTCAAGAGTTTACAGTCACCTTCCCACAAATGCTGTCCCAGTGCACACCAAAAGAAGACATCTGGGGACCCTGACACTGTAGGTGTGACATCTTAACATGCCAGCGGCTACATGGACAGAGATCCATTCATATGGAACCAAGGCATTTGGGAAGCCACCTCACTCTAACCGGATGCCTGACTGCTTTCACCATGCCTATTTTCTTTTTTCACCACAAAAAAATTTCATTCATTTTATTGTGCTTTGAATAAAAGCACTTCTAACTTTCTAATGATCACAGAGAGACCCATAGTTCTTCTCATACCCAGTTTTATGAAACAGTATTCTAACATACGAGTATTTTAGGTACTTTGAGATTTTGAATAAACCTAAGCAGTTGGTTTTGTTATAGATAATTAGTGATCATTTTTAACAATTCTCTAGGAAGAGTGACAATTGAAGCTAAATGTAAGAATGTCCTTTGGTAAGAATTAGGACTTCCTAGAAGGTTCTTACTATTGGGATCTCTGGCTTCCCTCAAAGCTGGTTTTAATTCAGTGGGAAAGGGTTGCCTTTACCAAGAAACAGGTTGTATGACGAGGAGTAATATAGGCCCTGGGACCAAAGCAATGAAAGTTTGGTGTATCCATTTTCTCAGTAAACTCTGGCAAATATTTAACCTCAGATCCCCCATTCTTGATTTGTGAAATGGGAATAATAACATTTGCAAGCATTAGTTGACTGAAAGTCCCTAGTAGAGTTCCTGGGTCAGAATAAAGTCCCATGAACAGCAATACTGACATTGGCATTTTCATAGATAGGTACAATTTCTGTATTTTTTACTCAGTTGTACAGAAAGGCAGCCCAACACCAAAGTTAGCTTGAAGACTGGATTCCCTGCACTCAGTGTACACATTTTGGACATTCTCACATCCTACAGCTGTTCACACTGTCCATTTTCTAGTGAGCCCTCTCTAAGGCCCAGAGTTCTAGTTTTAGAGATAGCTACTGGCAGTTAGGAAGCCTTTTCAGTGCCCTATTCATTTACAGGAAAGACTACCACCATCAAAGGCCAGCAGATGTGGGGTTGAAAGGACTTAGGAGCTTTCTTCAGAAATAGCCCTACAGACATTAAATTTCCCAGTATAAAACTTAAGGAAACGTGTTTCTTGGCAACTTGGTTGGCAGGAGCATTATTGTTCTTTTCAAACAAAACATGACTGTGCCACCATCGTATTATTAGAAAAACCATAAGTTGTGTATCCAAGCCAACTGGATCTTAGCTCTTTCCTCCAGAAGAGGGGGACCTGCTCTTAAAATCTTATTAGCAGAACCCATGCCATTCCTGTATCTTATCAACTAAGCTCATCTATAGGAAGCAGAATGTGAATGTTGGTGTAATGAGCTCTGCCTATCAAGAAAGAGACAAGCATTCAATTACCCAACAGTGGTACCAGATCATCTCAGAAGATGTTCTGCAAATCACAAACCTAAAAATGTACACGCTTATTTCTGGAGGCAGGAGGTGACCTCAGAGGGAGATCCACAAAACAAAAAAGACATTTAAGACACTGGACCTACATGGAAGGGGAAAGAAGAGCTACTTTCTGCAAAAACTACAAATTGAGGACACAGAATACTCTAGCACTATCTCCCCAGCTATGCATGGGCTCTGGGATAAAAAATCATCCATAGAATGAACGAATCCAGGTTGGACCAGACCTCTCATATAGAAGGAGCCATGTCTAAGTAGACACAAAGGAACTCTCATTTAATTGTAATGTTCCCTTGTTTAAAACATTGCAAAATAAAACCCAGACATAATGACTAAGAGCATACTTATCTCCAATTACAATGTTTCATTCTAAAAATAAAAACGAAGAGAGCACTATATGTTTTAACACTCTTCATGAAAATTCTCAAATTTTTATTCCAAGTTTGACTTTATTTTTTTTAATAAACTGAGCCCAGAATCCCCTAGAAGTTGCTAGTGAAAATTACGCTGTTATAGAATAAGCTATTATTCAAAATACCTGGTTTTATGTCTCTTCATAGACAAGGCTATTTGATGGTCAACAAATAAGTGGAGCTAAGAATTTCTCTTATAAATTACAAGTCTACCCATAATAGGGTTCATCAAGCAAAAATGAAACCCTCCTATTGGTCTCAATCAGCCCACCTCCATTGTAACCACCCAAGGAATACAACTTTCCCCACACAGAGTCAAAAAGAGGTCAAACTGAGGAGTCTGTGAGGACCCCAAGTTCACTCACTTGTCTTCTGCAAAACTTGTGCCTGTAATAACATTCTTCCCTTGAGGTACATAGTCCCAGTATTCTTCCACAATCCCAATGTAGTATGTTCTGGTAACTGCACCAACCAGCCCAGACAGACTCAGGAGAGCGAGAAGGATGCAGCCAGCTGGCTGCTTCCGAGGCATTGGTGGATGTAATTCAGGCAGCAACCTGCACAGGAGCCAACCCTGCTGGTCCCTCCCCCTCACTCAGAGCTGGTTATAAATAAGGAATGGACCAGGCCCAGCTCCTCCTCCCTGAGGTAGTTCGGAGTTGGGACAGAGGCTGATAACTTGTGTAAGCAGAGTGAGCCTGAAGGGAGAGTTGCTATGATGACAAAATTTTTGCCAGCCATCCAAGAAATGTGCAACTGACTTATTTATTTACTGCTCAAGCTAAACAGGCCTGTTTCTGTGAGTTTTGATACTTTGCTCTGACATGAGTCATTCATCTCTACCAGGAACAGTAGAGTAACAACTTGGGCTGATGGATTTCCCCCACCTTTCCTTTTTCTCCTCATACCTATTACAGAACCTTATTATAATCTGAAAAGTGGACGGACCTGAGTGGGAGCATCAGGAAATATTCTGAGCACTAAGGAAGGCCTCAACTCTGTCAGGAAGGTAGAAGGAGTGATGTATTCACCCTGTAGCTTGTTTTACAAGGCTACATGAAACGATCAAGCCACATCATAAAGCTCATAACAACACCGTAAAACCTCACTACTGCTACATTAACTCACACACCATCTCCCTCAAATCCTCTCCAACCCCACCATCAAATCTCAGGGGTTTGACTGCCTACTTCAGCCAAAATCTACCATTCCCAAACAGTGAGCTGCCTTTTTCAGGATGAGTGACAACGATAGAGGAGGAGTACCTCTCGGGCACATGAAGACAAGATGCTCCAGCAGGTCCTTGGGTAAAGAGGTAAAGGGTGTGCCATGCTTCCGAGTGTTCTGATCTGTGACCTAGAATCTCAGTGTTGAAAGAGACCTGGTTCAACCTTGGAAGAGAGCCAGTCTGATCCCCATGCAGATTGCTCTTGAGGCTGCAGCCACAGAGTGACGGAAACAGCCTCCTCGGCTTTAAGTTTGGACAGACTTGGGTTTGATTCCAAGTCCCACCACTTAACAATTTCATGGCATTGAGGAATCAATCTCTCTGAGTCTCTGTCTATAAAACAGGAATGGAGGGATTCTTAAGATTTAAGATGATGCCTGCAAAGCTCCAAGCACAGGCCCCAAGCACAGAGAGGTACTCAATAGATGTTAGTTCCTCATCCCCACCCATACCCTCTGAGAGGAAGACCACGTATCCTGTGTATCTGTTGGTTTGCCTCCCACCAACTTCTTCTACTTTCTTTCCACTTCCACTTCTCTTTCCTAAAGTTCCATCCACTGTGCCTTCCACCAGTTTCAAGTAAGGGAGATATTTTCTTTTAAATTGTAGATAATCTGTCAATGTTTCCACAGCACAGATTTTTCTTTTTTTTTTTTTTTTTTACTTTTTTGGTGCCAGCGATTGAATTCAGGGGCACTTAATCACTTAGTCACAGCCCCGGCCCTTTTTTATTTTTTATTTTGAGATAGGGTCTCACTAAATTTATTAGAGCCTTACTAAGTTGCTGAGACTGGTTTTGAACTTGGAGTCCTCCTGCCTCAGCTGCTGGGATTAGAGATGGGCACCCTGTACCTGGCCAATAGTACATATTTTGAAATAATATCTCTAAATAAGATATAAACTGAGTATTCTGTTTCATTGTCAGGCTCATTGTCTGTGATTTATTGATTTGTTTCTCTGTTAAGGACTCTAGTAGAGTAATTGCCATAGCTCATTTTCCTTTAACTCAAATCTACTCTTCAGTCTATGAGTTTGGAAGCTTTATATGAGTTTGACACATTAACAGCTGATATAGAGAACTCATATAATGAACTCTAAATATGTCCTTGAAAGAAGAGAATTAGGAATGTTTGGAATCTAAAAACATCCCAGACCAAATAACTTTTTGCTTACAATCCAGGAGAGCAGGCTACTTTGGACCTATCAAAAAGTTCATGAGGATATATTCCACCCAAATTTTTTCAGATAGGAGAAACAAGAAATATAAATGATACAGAACAAAAACACTAAAGTTAACCTCCCTGCTCAGGACACTGAAGGAATATCATGATAATCCTGGAGAGACATCTCCTAACTTCTGACTGAAAATTAGGTCTGCAGGAGCATACACCAGATAGAGAAAATCATCAGAAGAAACCAATATATTTAACCCATTTGTAGCAGATAAATTGGTTATTGAAGGGCAAAAGAGATAGGGAAGGTGTTTACTATAAACAAAGAAATGGGATCTCTGGAGGTGCTACTCAAAGATCACCTGAATTCTATAAAAGTAAAGAGAGATCCAAAAGAGCACAGTTTTCCAATCACACTCATTTCTGAAAATATGGTATGATTGACAACACAAGGTGTGGTTGGCAACGTCTAGAAGTTGATTATGAAACCTGCAAATAATAATGTTAGCAAATACTTTCAATGCCACTGAACTCTACAATTCCGATTGGACAGAAATAAAACCCAGAAACTACGGAGGACCTACTGTGTGAGATGGTCAGACTCTTAGCTGTGGTAATATGATTCCATGTGTTAATAGAAGAGAAAAATAAACCTGGATCAAATTAAATTTCTCTGAAATGAGGTGCAGCACATTTAAATAAAAAATTCAATGGACAAAGTCAAATCAGATAAATAACATTTTAGGTAGCCTTAACCTGTTTGTCATTTTCAAAAACAAATTTAAAATATGAGTGACAAAATTGACTGACCCATCTTGAGATGCTTTTTTTTTTTTGAGAGAGAGACTCATGAAGTCTCTTGACATCCCAAGTACTAACTATAAACTTCCCTTAGCCCCAACCCTCTCACTGCTTGCTACAGTAGATCATGGCTTTCAAATCTCTTTTGACCTCATTAAGATGCCCAGTTGCTTGAAGGTACCTCATTATCTCTCACCTAAAACCCCGTAGCTTCCTAACTGCTCTTGCTGGAGCCATAATGACCTTCCTGAACACAGACAGAATCAGGTCTCTATGCTTGAGGTTTTTCCGTGGCTCCATGGCCTACAGGATAAGTGTGATGGCCTTAGTTGACTCTCAAGGTTGACCCTGACTGGCTGCTGGGTCCTGGGACCCTTTCCTCAGCTGTTAGTCCACCCTCTAGTCACCATCATGGCCACCCAGGTGCCATTCATCTGTGCTCCCCATGCCTTTGCATGCACTTATCATGGGACACAGTTATCACCTGTTTATCTGTCTGCCCTCACACACACAAATACACTCACACGCATTCACACACATGCACACACAACTCAACACAGTGTTCTTACAGTAAGGACTGGGTGTTGCTCATCACAGTGTCCTGATGTTTGACACATACGCTCTGGTGAAATAATGCATGTGGTGGTGAGTGAATGAATGAACACATGAATATTAAGTACTCACAGATATGCAACAACTGCATGTTAGGTAGCAGTTTCTTGCATCAAGTCCTTCACGTGTGTCAACTGAAATAACACAGAGAGTGTCTTTGATTAAAATTAATTTGACCATGAATAGTTAGGGTTTCCAAATCTGGAATATGCATGCCATGACAATTCATAAGCATATCCTTTATGAGGTTGAGATTGATGTAAGGGATACTTTTTATCTTTCTGGGGAATAGGTTCTAGGGACTAAAACCAGGCTGATCATGGGCTCTACTACTAAAAGGACAGTCTTAAAGACAAAAATGAAGGTTACCTAAATTGTTTTGAAGCAATAAGGCTTATCTACAAGGCTTAATCACAAGAGTAGTGTCAATCCAAGGTCGATGTCCTTGCGGAATTATTCTCTGAGTAAGGTCGTGAACAGTCTTTGTGTTAAGTATGGTTCTGGCAGAGTCTCTTGTGTTTGTTCTTGTTATCAGGCAAATAAATAAATTCCCTTGTTAGCCTCCGGGCTTTATTTATTTTGGGGGAGAGGCATTGACATTAGTGACACCATTTTTATTCTGATGACTTTCACATATGTGTTACCTCATTTATTTATTACAACACCCTGTTTATCCCTGTTTTACAGATGAGGAAGCTGAGGTTTGGAAAGGTTGGGTGACTTTTTTCAGTGCACAAAAACTGATAAACAAAGAAGTTCTGTGCATCTCCAAAGCCAGAATTGGCATAGGCCACCCAGTAAGGAGGACAGGGCACAAGGACCATGGTTGCTTACTTCATGACACTGAGTGGGACCCACTGTCTATAAAGAAATATGTGCCCAGGTTGCTCCAGTACTGTCCATTGAAGGAAAAGCCCAAATGATCCTTCATCCCAGCCCTGGCTCCCTTGACAATTTAGATAAAACCCTCACAATAACAGAACTTTACAAACACCCAAATAAACCTTTCTGTTTCAGTCCTGCACTTTATGTACCACTCCTCCACACACCCCACCTCTACGTCCACCAAATTCCTTTTCATCCTCCCAAACCCTCCTAGCTCTTTTTCTTCTTAGTTCATGCCACACCCGCCACACCCTTCCTCCTGCCCCCCACCCCTGGTTAATCACTCCTTCCTCTGTACTTGGCACAGGTTCATCCCTGTTCATATTATTGATGACTTATATGTTACTCTTCCTTATAAGTTGTGAACTCCTTGAAAACAGTGTCTCACCAGCCCATGACATCTCTTTCCTACCTCACTTGAGATCTCACAGTTTGATTAAAAGAATCTGAAGCTCAGGGGCTGCTTCAGTCTCCTGTTCTCAGCTCCATGTTCTCAGTCTCTGTGCTCTTGTTCTTATCAAGGGTCTCATCCCTGTCCAACCTTTTCAGACTGCTTGGGGTTTTGGCCTCACCACTGCTCCCACAAGGCTATCTTTCATGCATGCCTCAGCTCCAAGCTGAGGTCTGAGAGCCAAATATACCTTATCTTCATGTCCAGGGATGATGCTTGGGCCACTTCTTATCTTGATCAGGAAATTTAAAAGACAGCTTGTTCATCTCTGCATCCTCCGTGGTTAGCATGAAACCAGACATGCACAGTAGACCCTGAGGAAATGACAATATTAACAACTGTGGCATTAAAGCATATGTCAGGTAATGTACTGTTTTACATATGTCAGCTATTTTTCCCTGTGCAAACATAATACTGTGTGAGGGAAATGTTACAAAGAGGAGGTTAATAAAATTGCCCAACATCACATACCCTGAAAATGGCTAAGCCAGGATTCAAACCCATCTGTCTGACCCCAAAACCTACATTCCATACCACCACACTCCATAAACATTAGCAGAACTAGGACAAACTGAAAGTCAATGCCAGGTCAGGAGACCCTTTCAAGAAAGAAAACAATAGCAATATTTAACAGGTTTTCCCAAACATAACCAAAACCCAAGATTCTTAAAGGAACCGAGTGAAGAAAGCATCTGAGTAAACATTCCATCAGATGAAGGTTCTGTGCTGAACTCATTCAACTGAGTGTCCACCTTGTGCCAAACACTGGGCTGCTCAGCTGGGAATGAGTCCTTCCTTGTAGTGAAAGAAACAGACAGCAAGCAATAAAGACATTTTAAATGTTAATTAAATGTTGTGATGTGTTCAGTGAAGTTGAGGTTCAAGTTAAACCCAATGTAAATGGTGTAGGTAGAACCTGAGGACCCTGCCCAGGGAGTGTCCAGGAGCTTGGGGAGGTGGCCCAGCAGTTTGTTCTGAAGCTCACTTATATTTTATAGCATGGAATAAAGCATATAGAAGTCTTAGCCCTAAAATCTCCACCCACTGTCATTATAAAAAAAAAAAAAAAAAGATGGTCCTGAGAGACACTTTGGTTGAATTCTGTGAGGAGAGTTAATTGGTCATGTCCCTGCTTAGTGGGAACACCCACTTTGGGCACTGGTTTGGTCCTTATTGGGGAAGTGTCTAATGATAATAACACATGTCTAGGGTAAACTCTTGTACCCAAGATTCAAGAGAATCAACCTTCAAGGCAGTTCTTTTATTTTTTTCTTTTCTTTTTTAAGAGAGAAAGACAGTGAGAGAGAGAGAGAATCAATTTTTATTGAGTTTTTCCACATGGATTTTGCTGCTCTAACACTTAGTTGTGTACATGGGTGCTGGGGTTTGAACCCATGTACTTGCACATGCTGGGCAAGCGCCATAACCACCCAGCCACCACTCCAGCACCTTCAAGGCAGTTCTAAGAGCAAAGTTTATAGCATTGAGTTCATATATCAAAAAAATAAAAATAGGATACCAAATAAATGATCTAACATTACACCTAAAGCCCTGGAAAAAGAAGAACAAACTAACACCAAAATTAGTACAAGACAGGAAATAATTAAAATTAGAGCCAAAATCATTGAAAACAAGAAAAAAAATACAAAAAAGATCAATGAAACAGAGATGGTGTTTTGAATGGATAAACAAGATTGGTAAACCCTTAGCCAAACTAAGAGAGAGAACACTCAAATTAACAAAATTAGAGATAAAAAAGAAAATATCACCACAAACATTATTGAATCCCAAAGGATCATTAGAAACTATTTGGAAAATTTATACTCCAATAAGCTAGAAAATCTTGAAGATATTGACAAAGTCCTAGAGACATAGAACCTATTCAAATTGAACCAGGAGGATATAGAAAACTTAACAGGTCAATATCAAGTAATGAAATTGAAGCAGCTATCAACAGCCTTCATTCAACAATGATAAAAAAGGAGAACTAATACAAATTTTTCTCAAATTATTCCACAAAATAGAAAAGCAGAAACCCTGCCAAATTCATTGTATGAAGCCAGTATCACCCTGATACCAAAACTGGACAAAAACATACCAATGAAAGATCACTTCAGGCCAATATTCTTGATGAACATAGATGCAAAAATTCTTAATACAATATGGGCAAGCCAGGGCTAGAGTGGTAGCTCAGCAGCATCATGCTTGCCTGGCATGCACAAGGACCCAGATTGGAACCCCAGCACCACATACACAACTGAAATGTCAGAGCAACAAAGCCAAGATGAGAAACTAAATAAAGATAATTTTCTCTTTCTCTCTGTTTCTCACTCTCCCTGTCTCTCTCTTAAATTTTTTTTTGGCAAGCCACATACAAAAATACATTAAAAGATATCATGATCAAGGGGGTTTCATCCCAGGGATGCAAGGTTAATTAATCATACAGAAATTGATAAATTTAATTCACCACATAAATTAAGAATAAGTACCACATGATTATCTCAATAGATGCCGAAAAGTGTTTAACAAAGTATTGCACCCATCATGTTTAAAACATTAGGAAAACTAGGGATAAAGGAACTTACCCTGACATTGTAAAGGTTATATATGAAAAACCCAAGCTCAACACTATAGTGAATGGAGAAAAACTGAAGGCATTTCCTCTAAAAACAAGAACAAGGCAAGGATGCCCATTTTTGTCACTCCTATTCAGCACAAGTCCTTGAAATTTCCATCACTGCTATTCAGCATAGTCCTTGAAACTCTAGGCAGAGCAATCAAACAAGAGAAGAAAATTAAAGGAGTAATGATTCTTATGTCTGAAAAAGTAGATTTCAAGCAAAAATTAATCAGAGGAGATAAAGAAGGCCTCTATATCTCAGTAAAGGGAACAATCCAATGAGAAGATATAAATAGCAAACATTTATGCCCCAAATATCAACACACACCTCCAAAAAATACTCCATGGAAATACACACATGGAAAAAAATACTCTATGACATTAAACTCATCATAGACCCCCCCAACACAGTAATACTGGGGACTTCAGTACACCCATATCACCAGTAGACAAGTCATCAAAGCAAAAAATCAATAAAAATATCTCCAACCTAAACACCACTATCAATCAAATGGACTTAACAGACAGTTTCAGAATATTCCACCCCAAAATGTCTGAATTTATCTTCTCAGAAGCACATGGATCTTTTCCAAAATAGATCATATTCTAGGCCACAAGGGAAATCTTAGCAAATACAAAAAATATATATAATCCCACGTATCCTATCAAATCATAAGAGAATGAAGCTAGAAATCAACAAGATAAATACAGAAACCACATAAATACATGGAGATTGAATTATACTCTCTTAAATGAAGAATGGGTCAAAGAAGAAATGAGAACAGAAATCAAGAAATACTTAGGAATGAATGAGAACAAAGACGCAAAATATCAAAATCTCTTGGAGAGTATGAAGGCATTTCTAAGAGGAAAATTTATGGTATTGAGTGGCTACATTAAAAAATCTAGAGAGATCCCAAATAAATAAGCTTATGCTCCACCACAAATCCTTAGAAAAAGAAAAACAAACAAATCCCCAAACCAGTAGCAGACAGGAAATATTCAAGATCAGAGATGAGATCAATGAAATTAAGAATAATAAAATAATACAAAGAATCAATGAAACAGAGTTGGTTGTTTGAAAAGATAAATAAAATAGACAAACCTTTAGCCAAACTAACCAAGAGAAAGAATGAGAAGTATCAAATCAACAAAATCAGAGATGAAAAAGAAGAGATCACCACAGATCCTTCTGAAATTCAGAGGATTTTCAGAACCTCTTTTGAAAACTTGTACTCCAATCAACTGGAAAACTTAGAAAACATGGACAAATTTCTAGACACATATGACCTGCCCAAATTGAATCAGGAAAGAATAGAAATCCTAAACAGACCAATGTCAAGCAAAGAAATTGAAACAGCAATTGAAAGCTTTCCAAAAAAGAAAAGCCCAGAACTTGATGGATTCTCAGCTGAATTCTACCAGACCTTTACAGAAGAACTAATACCACTTTTTCTTAAGTTGTTCTATGAAATTGAAAGGGACAGAACACTCCCAAATACTTTTCATGAGGCAAGCATAATCCTGATACCCAAACCAGACAAAGATGCATCAAGGAAAGAAAACTACAGACTAATATCCCTGGTGAACATAGATGCAAAAAAATCCTTAATAAAATGTTAGCAAACCACATTCAAAAGCACATCAAAAAGATAAGGCTCCATGATCAAGCAGGTTTCATTCCAGGGATGAAAGGTTGGTTTGACACATGCAAATCAATAAATGTGATTCATCACTTAAACAGAATTAAAGACAAAAATCACATGATCATCTCAATAGATGCAAAAGATCTTTGATAAAGTCCAACACCCATTCGTTTTAAAAATATTGGAGAAGCTAGAGATCAAAGGAACTTACCTCAACATTGTAAAGGCCATTTAGAACAAATTCACAGCCAACACCATAGTAAATGGAGAAAAACTGAAAGCATTTACACTAAATTCAGGAACAAGACAAAGCTGTCTACTCTCACCATTCCTATTCAATATAGTCCTTGAAACATTAGCCAGAGCAATCAGGTAAGAAAAGGAAATCAAATGGCTACAAATAGGAAAAGAAGAAGTTAAGCTATTTGTCTGCTGATACTATGATCCTATACCAAAAAGACTCAAAAAACTCCACCAGAAGACTTCTAGAGCTTATAAATGAATTTAGCAGGATACAAGATCTATACCCATAAATCAAGTGCTTTCCTATACTCTGACAGTGAATCATCAGCCAAGGAAGAAATCAGGAAAACCATACCATTTACAAAACCTCAAAAAAAAAAAAACTTCGAATTAATCTAACTAAGGAAGTATAAGAACTCTACAATGAAAATTATAGAACACTGAAGAAAGAAATTGAAGAAGACATTCCATGTTCTTGAATAGGCAGAATTAATATCGTTAAAATGGCCATACTGCCAAAAAGCACTATATAGATTCAATGCAACTCCATCAAAATGCCAATGGCATTCTTCACAGAAATAGAAAAAAACAATTATTAGATTTATTTGGAAGAATAAGAGACCCAGAATAGTCAAAACAATACTTAACAAGAAAAGCAAAGCCAGAGGCATCATACTACCCGATCTGAAACCATACTACAGAGCAGTAGTTACATAAACAGCATGATATTTATATCAAAATAGACATGAAGACCAATGGAACAGAATAGAAGGCACAGGGACAAATTCACAAGTCTATAGCCATCTGATATTTGACAAAGGTGGCAATAAAATATCTTGGAGAAAAAACAACCTTCCCAACAAATGGTGCTTAAAAAACGTGATAGCTATATGCAGAAAAATAAAATTAGATCCTTCTCTTCCACCCTGCACAAAACTCAAAGCAGAATGAATCAAGGACTAAGGAATTAGAACAAAAGCCTTACAACTGTTAGAAAAAAACATAGGGCCAGACTCCATCATATAGGAGCCGGCACTGATTTCCTTAACAAGATCCCCAACACATAACAAATAAAGCCAAGAATCAATAAGTGGGATGCCATTAAAAAAAAAAAAACTTTGGTAGAGCTAAGGAATCAATTAAGACTGTAAAGAAAGAGCTTACAGAATGGGAGAAAATCCTGGCCAGCTACTCCTCTGATAAGGGACTAATCCAGAATATATAAAGAATCAAAAAACTTAACACAAAAAATAATCCAATCAATAAATGGGCAAAAGAACTAAACAGAAACTTCTCAGTAGAAGAAACACAAAAGACTAATAAATATATGAAAAAATTTTCAGCATCTCGAGCCATCAGGGAAATGCATATCAAAACTATGTTAATTAATCTCACACAAGTCAGAATGGCAGCAATCAAGAACACAAACAACAATATATGCTGGTGAGGTTGTGGGAAGAAAGGAACACTTGTACATTGCTGATTGGATCACTTAGAAGTGCTGCCTAGTACAACTAAGCAGACTAGTACAACTACTCTGGAAAGCAATATGGGAATTCCTCAAAAAATTAGAATCGGAACCAGCTATCCTACGCTTGGGTTTCCCAGAAGATATAAGATCAGCATACTACAGCAATATAACCACATCAATGTTTATAGCAGCACAACTCACACTAGCTAAATTATGGAATAAACCCGGATGCCCATTATTAGATGAGGGGATTAAGAAATTGGGAAATATATATATATACATATATATGTATATATATATACACACACACACACACACACATACATATATACATATATACATAGGCACATGATGGAGTTCTACTCTGCTATTAAAAAGAATGAAATTATGGTCTTTGCTGGTAAATGGATGGAAATGGAGAAAATTATGCTAAGTGAAATTAGCCAAATGCAGAAACTCAAAGGCTGAATGTGTCCTCTCTTATGTGTAAGCTACAGTAACATAAAAGAAGGGGGAGGGAAGGACAAGATTATACAGAGATCCATTCAAATACAAATTAATAGAAAAGCTAAAGAAAGCCTAACAGAGTAGAGGAAAGAGAAGAGGAGAAGCAAGGAAGAATGGGAGGGGAAAGGGGAAGGGAAAAGGAGGGATATAAATAAAACAAAGTACATTTTGCACCTCTGAGATACTAAATAGTTCCAAATAATCAATAAAAACTGGAAAAGGGCTGGAGTGGTGGCTCGGTGGTTACAGCGCTTGCCTGCATGCGCAAGTACACGAGTTCAAACCCCAGAACCCACATACACAACTAAGGGTCAGAGAAACAAGCTAATCCGAAATAAGAGGGGCAGAGAGAAAAGGGGAACAAAGGTAGAGGAGGATATTCCACCAAAATAGAAGGAAAAGTCAGTACAGTAGACAAAGAGAACTCGGGAGGAGGAAGGAGGGATTGGACAGGGAAGAACCGTGGAATGGATCTGTCCTAACTTTCATAAGTACATACATGAACATAGCATAGTGAATCTCAATATCAGGTGTATCCACAAGGCACTAATTACAAAAAAACACAAAACTGTAAGTGAATTGCAGAAAGATCAGTAAAGTAGAGGGAGGGAAGCTGGGGAAGAAGGAGATAGGGGGAGTGCTGAGAATTGAATTAGAGTAAATTATATTCCATGCTTTTGTGATTATGTAAAAAATGTATCTTAATGTTACATATAACTAAAAATAATAAATAAAAAGCCAACCTTCAATTATATGTATAGTGAAAAGAAAAGCAGAGGAAATTTTCTCTCTTTCACTTTCCCTCAAACTCCTCACCTTCCCCTCCTTTCACTCAAGCCAACACAGCAACACAGGGAAGGTTTTGCTGTTCTGTTGATCTTGATTTTGTTTTTGCTTTGTGGTGCTGAGGATAGAACCCAAGGTAGCTCCACTACTGAGCGACATCTCCACCCCTTTTTAGTTTTTATTTTGAAACAGGGTCTCACTAAGATACCCAGGCTGGCCTTAGACTTAGCATCCTCCTGCCTCAGCATCCCAAATAGCTAGGATTACAAGACTGTGCCTGACCCCCAACGATCTTTGATACATGGATTCTGGTGGGTTTAAACAGGGCCACTCATAGGCTGTATGTGGGCCACAGGGGGCTTTATACAGATAATCTGAGTAATCAGCACCACTCTGGTAATCCAATCGCACACAATCCCACAAAAGGAATGTTATGCCTGTTCGTAGAAACAATCCACTACAGAGGCTGCAGATGGCCAGAGGACCCTGAGACAAGCCCAGGATATAACCCTGGTCAAGACTGCACAAACTACAGGATTAGAGGGCACTAAAGGGGAAAAATGGAGTGGAGATCAAGGCCCACGTAGCTTCCTATCTGCCCACATGGCCCTTCCAGGCCAGACATTCCCAGACGCCAGATGGAAACCTTTGAGGGAGGCACTTAGAAGGGACCCCTGAGGCCTGCAGCTCCTTGTCTGGATTTACTGACAAGACTGGGTTCTGGCATGTAGCCATCCAGCTCTCCTCACAGGCCAACTGCTTGGATTTGTTGTTGTTGTGTTGTTGTTTGAGAGGAGGAGAGGTCAG
Organism: Aplodontia rufa; assembly: GCA_004027875.1. Taxonomy (NCBI): domain Eukaryota; kingdom Metazoa; phylum Chordata; class Mammalia; order Rodentia; family Aplodontiidae; genus Aplodontia; species Aplodontia rufa. The sequence continues at coordinate 2,121 of PVKS010008977.1, read as the reverse complement.
GGTGTCAGGCACAACCTGGTCCCTGTGGTTTAGACATGAGGTTTTCCATGGCATCTCATGAGTGACACTTCTGGACCCATTAGGATGATATTCTATGCTTCTTATTCAAAAAGACAGAATAAAGAGCTGTGACCCACCTCCTGGCCCTCTCCATAAGAGGTAGGGTACTCATTCAGCCCTCCATGGGACAGGGTCGCCCTTCACAAGCTCCTGCACATCCTAACCCTGCCTGCTAGCCTCTCTGCTCAAATCTCACCACCAGCTGTGTGTTAACTTGTATACATGGCATGTGGTCATTCCTTCCTCTAATCCCTGTCACTAAGAGCTCTTGCGGTTCCCTGTGTTTTCACAGTTCAGAGACAAAAAAAGCCAGTGGTCTGACAGCTCCCTGAATTTCTTTGCAATGGAACTCCTAGGACTTCTTGTTGGACTTAGAATTTTGTGTTGTGGATGTGATACTCTTTTAACATAAATGGGTTCTCCTTGGTTCTCAGAGCTTGTTTTGTAATCTCACTAATTCATACTAGTGGAGAAATCTCAATTTCATTTATCTTTAGTGACCAGAGAGGAAGGGTTAGAGACTTAGAGATAGTTCTCTCTTGTCTGAGGACCCAGGATTCAGAGAGATATCTGTATGAAAGTAAGTCAACACTACCTAGAATTGATCGGTTGAGTTCAACCCAGACTCTCCCTTCTCCCTTCTGGTTATGATGGCTCTGCAGGCTGCTCTTAGTACACCTCCTGACGTAGGCTGTGACATGCAGAGGGGCTGGGCAGTGCTCTCAGGAAGAGGCTTACAGGCTCCCCCATCTATTTTCTGGGAAGGTGCCAGGCTGCTTATTTCAGCACTTCTAAGAAATCCCACCTGAGTAGTAGAGCTCTTTAGGAAACCCTGTTGCATGGAATGAGAGATGCTTGTTAGCTATAATGAACTTCTATGGAATGGGTGGCTGTAGGAAGCGAATTTCTGTTAAAAAGGAGGTCCTAGCTCCAGGTTAGAGCTGTTTTAGCAGAAACCTCCCAGGAACATGGGTTCCCAGGAGAAAAACTCCTGATGATCAAAGTCACTCTGTAGAGAGGGCTTTGTAGGTAGAGCCTCAGCTCCCAGCTCACAGGTTTGGGCAGGTAGGTACATGTGGTATGGATTCTGGATGACAGCCAAGCCTACCTGTCTGGCCCAATCACTGATGCCTGAATTCCTCAATCAGAGCATCCTTACTTTGACTTTGACTTAGACTTACCTTATAAAAATATAAGTATCTCGTGGTTTTGGTCTCACCGTTTGTGGTTACCTTCAGAGAATAAATTTATTAGCTCTTTTCCCATGAATAGGTTCAGACTGAGAGCCTGAGACACCTGGTGTTCCAAGAAGCAGTACAAGGAAGACTCTGCTCCAAGACAGAAGGAACCCAGACAACCAACTAGTTCAGAAGTGTCAATCCACAGATCACAGGCCAACTCCATAATGCTTTATGGGTCTAAAATAGTGTCTAATAAAAATCTGAATTTGACTTCCTTCAAGAAGGATACGATTCCTCCAGTTCCTAGACCCCACCATTCCTCACAGTTTTGCTTCACCTATTCAGGACACCTGGCCTGTAGGTATGAGCATTTGAGAAACCTGAATTCTTAGAACAGTTTTCCACTCAATGCAAAAGTTCCTTCAACAACAGCAAGCATTATTTATTCATTCACATATTCATACATTATTTTCAAAATGCTCCTGAGCGGATTAGCCGCAGGTGGAAGGGACGGTTTTCCAGGGTGCCTCCAGCGTGGCACTGAGTTTCGAATCAGTGGCGGCGGACCCCCCGCCCGCCTGGCATCTGAGCGGCTGGAAGGATGAGAAGTCGGAGCCTGGTATGGCTGCTGGGGGGCGCCATCCTGCTGGCGGCCTCTGCCTCCTGCAGTAACAGCAGCCGAGGATCCAATAGAACCGGAAAAGGGCGAAGTTTAATTGGTAAGCCTGAGGAGCCTCCTGCCGTCACCGGAAGTGGAGTTACAGTGAAACCAGGCTTCTCTGTGGATGAGGTTTCCAAGTCCATCCTCACTGGGAAGCTCACTACTGTCTTTCTTCCAATTGTCTACACAATCGTATTTGCGGTTGGTTTGCCAAGTAAT
>PVKS010008976.1:0-65944 GCA_004027875.1 Aplodontia rufa | reverse complement strand
TCCTTAACAAAACTCCTATGGCTCATGCTGTAAAATCAAGAATAAATGAATGGGATGCAATTAAACTAAAAAGTTTCTGCACAGCTAAAGATCTAGTCAAGAGCATCAAGAGAGAACCTACAGAATGGGAGAAAACCTTTGCCTGCTACACCTCGGACAGAGGGCTAATATCCAGAATATACAGGGAACTAAAGAAACTAAAGTCCAAACTCGCAAATAATCCAATTGATAAATGGGCTAAAGAACTCAAAAGGAACTTCTCTCCAGTGGAAGTCCAGAAACCCCACAAATATATGAGAAAATGCTCTACATCATTAGCTATAAGGCAAATGCAAATCAAAACTTCAATGAAATACCACCTCACTCCTGTTAGAGTGGCAAAAATGAAGAATACAAACAATGACAGATGCTGGAGGGGCTGTGGGAAAAGAGGAATACTGTTACACTGCTGGTGGGACTGGAAACTGGTTCAGCCACTATGGAAAGCAGTGTGGAGAATCCTCAAAAAATTAAGGATGGAACCACCTTACGACCCAGCTATCACACTCCTGGGAATTTTCCCAAAAGACTTAGAATCAGCATATTATAGCAATGTGGCTTCCTCAATGTTTATAGCAGCTCAATTTACTATAGCTAGAATATGGAACCAACCCAGATGCCCCTCACTTGACGAGTGGATACAAAAGCTTTGGTACATATATACTATGGAATACTACTCAGCCATTAGAGAGGATGATATTATGGCTTTTGAAATCAAATGGATGGAGATGGATAGAATTATGCTTAGTGAAGTATCCCAAGTTCAGAGACTCAAGGGCCGAATGGTTTCTCTCATCTGTTGATGCTAGCATATTTGGGGAAGCAGTAGGGCAGATGGCTAACCTATTAAAACTTCAAATTGAATGACTTTCAGAGTAATAGGGGGATGGCTCTCTAGGATACTTGGAGTTGTAGAGAGGGGGATGGGGAGGGGGATGGGCATATGAAGAACTCATAGGAGTCTGGAGATTGGGAAGATGGGGGAACTATCCCAGAAGCCATGTCATTCCACCATGAGCTACCCATTTAACGCATGAGTTCTTCTGGGGGAAACTGCAACAGGTAAAACCCAAGGTGGTCATCCATGTTTTGGCATTACCCCTGGATAACAAAGTTTATATACATTGATTGCTACTGTTTTGATAATATTTCCCCCTCAACTGTATCTCTATATACTTCTAATAAAAAAACAAGTTAATAAAAAAAAGAATACACTTTGATGTTGTAATATGAACAATGGAAAAGAGAAATTTGAAAATCTGTGGATCATGGTATATCTCAGTGGAAGATCCAAAGGACTCCTTGTAATGTTTCTGGAATTTCTTATGACTCTATAGTTATTTCCAAATAAAAAGCTCAAAAAAAAAAAAAAAAGAAATAGCTCTTCATGGACCTATATGTCAATATAAATTCTACACCCGGAAATCATGTTGATTCTTAGACAAGTATACCTTTAGCAATAATGCCAATTACACCACGGGCACATCGCCAACACATAAGCCCCACCTTGAATGAAAAACTTTTTGACAAAACAATGAACATATGTTGCCCTGTTGGCTCAGGACAAGCCTGTAACCATGATGAAAATGAGCCTGCTGTTAAGCACAATTGGTTCAACCATAGGTGAAAAGACCAAGTGCTATTGGGCATATCTCTCAAGTTGGTGGCCTTGAACCCTTAGACACAGGTCTTTAAGATTTCATATTTTCATTTCAATACTAATACAGCAGAATTAACATAAGCATCAAAGGGATAATATTTTGAAAATATTGAGCAGGTTATTTCTTATTCCCCTCATTAGTCACATTCCCCAAGACCTTAATAAAGTCATGCTAAGTCCTTTGGTGCCCCAGGGAAGAAAGTACTAAGTAGAAGGAAATTTTGTAAACGAAGTGGCCATGATAGAGAGCAAATAATTACAAGAATAGAAAGGTGCAAAGAAACCCCTCTGGAATGGGGGAAGATGTAAGAAATGAGGCAAGAGGTCAAAAACAGTATCTTCTATTTCTAGAGAACTAGTTTATTATTTGTCTAGTAGACAAACCAAATTTGAAGTATCATAATCTGGAACTATAGCTGCGCATGGGGGGGAATCAGGTGGGGAGGGGAGAGACGGAGGGTGGACAGGGAGGGAAAAGGGGGGTAATTAATTCTGTATGGTACAATTTACTCCCCTGAGAAGTCAAATAATACTCATGTAGGAATTTAAAACTTGAAAATCTAAAATTTGATATACATGTATATGGACATTCATATATGTCATAGGGAGGAATTACATTGGAGAAAAGAGAGCAGGGAGTGGGCAAAGTGGGGGAGATAGTGAATAAAGGTCAGGTTCAAGTTGCATTATCATTACATATGCATATATGGATGTGCAGTAATGAATCCCTTCACTATGTAAGAACTTGCTGAACTAATAAAAAAAAGGAAAAAATATAAAGATGAAAGAAAATAATAGCCGGGTACAGGAGTGCAAGCCTACAATCCCAGTAGCTCGGGAGGCTGAGGCAGGAGAATTGCAAGTTCAAAGCCAGCCTCAGCAACTTAGTGTCTCAAAATAAAAAATAAAAAGGCTGGGGAAACAAACATGAAGACCAATGGAACAGAATAGAAGATGCTGAGACAAATCCACAAGTCTTTAATCATCTGATATTTGACAAAGGGGGCAAAAATATAACGTGGAGGAAATACAGGCTGCTGGATGAACTGGACAGCCATGTGCAGACAACTGAAATTAGATCCTGATCTCTCACCCTGCACAAAAATCAAATTAAAATAGATCAAAGAATTAGGAATCAAACCAGCAACTATACAATTGCTAGAAGAAAAAAATAGGATCAACACCCCACAACATCGGTGTAGGTACTTCCTTCCTCAACAAGATTCTCATTGCTCAAGAATTTAAGCCAAGAATCAATGAGTGGGATGCCATTAAAAAGAAAAGCTTCTGCTCAGCTAAAGCATTAGTCAAGAGTAGACCTGGACAAGTTTCCTATTACCCTAGGGCAGTGGACAGTTTTCCTGGTCCATCTTCCATACAGGTATATGCATTTCCATGTCCCTGCATAAATATAAAATTCATGTCCCTAATTATTAATGTTAATTTCTTTTTTGTGTCTATAAAAATATGCACATTTCATGTATTCTTTATGTTTATTAAATATATTTGGAATTTTTTTTTTGTTTTTGCTAAAATATTTGTTAAACTTTTTCCAAGATGGATCAATGCCTAAAAGTTTACCTTCTGAAGGGAAATATGAGAAAGAATGGTTTCATTTTACCAGGACAATAACAGAGCTAATTCATTTACAGTTCTTCCCCAAGGGCACATGGTTTTTTCATGTTTATTATCTAGGGTCATAAAATAAGGCTTCCGTAATGGCAAAAGACTACTGAATGCATCATATTTCTTTTTCAGCTCTTCATTTCTAGATCCTGAATCCAAATGTTACCTGATGTGGGCATGTTTCTAATCAGGATGTGACCTCTTAGCAACCAAAGGCTCTGGAACGCTGAATGTGAGCCAGGCCTACACAAAAGTCTCAAAAGCATTTTACTTTGGCATCCTGATGCTCCGTTGAGTTGACAGTTGTGGGACAGTAGGAGAATTGGATCATCCAATTTTTCAAATTTCACTTGGTTGGAAGTTACTCAGAGATTCAGTTCATGATCGGCTGACTGCATAGTCCTGGGCCTGCGATGAAGCAGAACATCATGGTGGAAGGAAATGATGGAGGAAAACAGCTTAACCTGGCAAGCAGGAAGCAGAGAGCTATTATTGTGAATTTCTCAGTCTAAAATTAACTTGCCCACTAGGGACACTGCAGGTACACCCTGTGTGCTTACCATATGACTTTCAGATCTGGAAGTTTTTCATTTTCCCTAGTTATATATAATCACAGTATTATCTATGTAGTTATATTGTATTCATCCTCATAGGAATTATAAGAGGATTCTATGTCATCTTGGTCCTCAGTGTTGTTAGAACTAGATGTTAATGTGGTAAGGGAGAGAGAAGAAGAATTAGATTCTCAGCATTAGATTCTTAAACCCTTGGGTTTTTTTTTTCCAGGGGGGTGTTTGTTTGTTTGTTTGTACTAGAGATGGAACCAATGGCACTTTACCACCAAGATACATCGCCAGTCCTTCTTATTTTTATTTTGAGACAGTGTCTCACAAAGTTGCTGAGGGTCTCACTAAGTTTCTGAGGCTGACCTCAAACTTACAGTCCTCTGCCTCAGTCTCTTAAGTCACTAGGATTGTAGGCAAATGCCACCATGCCCAGCTCTTCGTGTTTACTTCTTTTCATATAAAAATAAAAGATACAATCAAAAAAAGATATATATAGAGGGACAATGAGAGAGAGAGAGAGAATCAACTTTATTTCACATTGCTCCAACACTTCCATTGTGTACGTGGTGCTGGGGTTCAAACCTGCATCCTTGAGCATGCCAGGCAAACACCATAACTGATGAACCACCACTCCAGCCCCCTTGTATTTATGTTTTTTTTTTAAAGAGAGAAGGACAGTGAGAGAGAGAGAGAGTCAATTTTTATTGAGTTTTTCACATGGCTTTTTTTGCTGTGACACTTAATTGTGTACATGGGTGCTGGGGTTTGAACCCATGCCACTGCTCCAGCCCCTTGTTTTTACTTTTAAGTTAACATGTTCTGATATTAAAATAAGACTTATCTGTGTTCAAAGTAGTATTCACATTTAATTATTTTACCAAAGTGAAACTCCTTCTCCTTTTTTACCCTCCTCCTTTTTTACAGTTATAATTCAAAATTAAAGACCATTTCATAGGAAAAAGATTTTGGTTGCAGAGAAAATCACTCTATTAAGACTTTCATTTGCATGAAAATCATAAGATGCAATGGAGTCGGGGCTGGAGCAGTGGATCAGAGGTTACAGCACTTGCCTGGCATGCACAAGTACACAGGTTCAAACCCCAGCACCCATATACACAACTAAGTGTCAGATCAACAAAAGCCATGTGGAAAACTAAATAAAATAAATCCTCTCTCTCTCTCTCTCTCTCTCTCTCACTATCCTTCTCTCTTAAAAAAAAAAAAAAAGATACAATGGAGTCATGAGCTACTTGGACTGATTTAGGCCAATGAGGAAAAAAATAGAAACCACAAGAAGCAAATGTAATACATCAATTATGGGTCCAATCCAAGTGGAGGCTTAATGTATAAGTGAGTGAAAGTTTTATACATAGTGTGAACAGAGACAAGTGGTGGAAGAATTGAACTGAGTCATCACAGAGCAAATGCTGTAAAAGGCACATTGTCATAAATGACCAGATGTGTAATATAAATTTTATCTTTGTACACAGAAGCTTCCAATAGGTATGTGTAGTAGTATATAATCAATGAAGATGTTTCTTAAAACAGTATTTTTATTCATTTGTGTTGTATCAAGGGACACAATATTAAATTGAATGTTTCGTTAAAGTAGTGGATTTTTAAAAACTGATTCATTGTTTTCTTTCAGCAAAATAACACCCTGTATTTCATTACATATATCAATAAATTGATTTTTATTTAATTTTTAAGTTTTTTAAATTGTTGCTCATATAATTTAATAAATAACACAAATCAGAAGTTTATGTTTAAACTTATATATGGTTTAAGTAATCCTTAAAGAGAGACAATTTAAGTCATCATTAAAGATCTAAGTAAGAAACAATGGTCATAACACTCAAGGGCACAGAATCCATACATGTTTCGGTCCCAGACTTTCTATTAGGTTGAACCATAAAAAACTACCTTGTGATTTTCAAAAAGTTTTGACCTACAAAAGTTGAAATAATACATAATAGCTATGGAACCTTAAGTATGAAAGTCAGCCTCTTTGAATCTATCATTTCTCATCTGTAAAATAGAGAAAAATGGTTCTGGTCTATAACAAAATAATTTGTATGCTAGAACAGGATTACTTTTATGTATCTAAAAGATCAAGTCATTTTGCCCCTCAGAGATATATATTCCAAGGAAGCTGGGTCTTTTAAAATCAGAGTTTCTCCATTTCCATTGAGTGAATTGAGATGTCCTGCTACCCAACCACTATATGACAGAGGAGAGGAGAAACAGCTGAATTTTCTCCAGAAAAATGGAGACTTCAGTCCCTCTTACCTCACCACATCTAGAAGATCCACATCTGAGAGTTAACATTCCTGTTTTCAACCAACGCTGGAGTAAGAGCTTCGAAAAATGCCACTTCTATGAAAGCCAAGGTAATAACAATATTACAAAGTACAAAAAGACCAAGATAGGTATATACATGGAAAGGCCTCAAAGATACAAGCCACTTTCATCAAAATCCATAGACTATTTGGTATTAGAAAGGGTGAAACTCGTGTTTGCATAGTCAGTCTACCAGACCAAATGAATTTTTTAAAACAATGACTATTAAGCAATTGATCTGTTTGTAGGATCTTAATTTGATGGACTAAAGCAATATATGCTCAATAGAAAAATAAAATATACAGGTGAATAAGAAATCATCAGATGCCAGGGATGGTGGTGCACATCTGTAATCCCAGGAATTTGGGAGGCTGAGGCAGGAGGATCACAAGTTTGAGTGTGGGCAACTTAGTGAAACCCTGTCTCAAGATAAAATAATGAGAGATAAAATAAAGAGGGCTGGGGATGAACCTCAGTGGTAGAGCACCTTTGAATTCAATCCCCAGTACTAAAGAAAAATTAAGAACTGCCAAGTGAGGTCAACCTGTTATGTTTGGACACCATTAGTCTACATTTGTATCAGTGGCCAAGATGTCACCAGATTCAATCTGAAGTCTCAGGTATAAGGACAAAAATAAAGAAAAATCTCTCAAACACTAGCTGCAGGCTGCCATAGAAGTTAGGTAGAATGCAACAAGGAGATTTCACAAAAGTTTCTGTAGACTTGAATCACATTTATCACAAGAAGATGACTACCTGCTACCTGTAGCATTGACAATTTTATTTATATGAGGGAGAGAGATGAAGTAGATAGCAAACACAGTATAGTTAATTTTGGAAATTCAAGCCTTTTTGTAAGGCTTCTGTTTTTAATTCTGTGCAAAATTTGAGTTGTAGCTTCCCCAGAAACTCTAGTGAAAACTAGACATGATAATTTTTTAGGCAGGGAACTAATATGATGTGAGTCTTTTACGTTCAGGATTTATATGTTTCTAGTACTAAGAATGTTTTTCCTAAAAATAGTCCAGGAAAAGAAATGTGTCTGGAAGAAATATTTCTTTTTGTGACAAGGGCCCTTCCTTCTAAAAAACGGATCATAGATTCCCAAAATGAGCAAACACACTTACACACACCAGCTACCTCTAACCCCTAAACAAATGCCTCCTTGTTTTGTCTAGTCAAACACAGGCATTATTAAATGGTTCTCTTGTGATTTTTATTTTATCATTACCTCTAACAAATACATACACACAGAGTGAAAACCAAGTGCCCTTGGGTTAAGGAAAGATAGGATAGGGTGTGATTCTCTAGCACTATTAGACCCATACAATTGTGTCCTCAAGCAACCTGTTTGAGTGGTTTTGGCAGCTTCTGCTTTAACCGGCTCTCTTTTTCTATTACCCAAAATCCTGTCATAAAATCATTAACTCTTCAAGAATCAGATTCAATCCCAAGATACTTCTAACCTAGCTAACGTCTCTGATGTACATCTGATGTCAACAGAAAATAAACAAAGAGACAGAATAAAGGTCTTGCAACATTTGTGGCTTTGCAAGGTGACTCAGTTTTCATGCTCAAAAGCAGCATCTAAAAAGGCATTAGGCAACAGGTAAAGCTTCCACCTCTTTCTGGACCACCAAAGTATCCCTTAGTCCACTCCCTTTTCCCTTTCTTTCTTCTTCCCTCCATCTGCCCTGTACCCAAATGAGATGCTCTATCAACAAATTATATAAAGAGTGTTGAGAGGGAGAATATTGGACAAGGAGGTGAAAAGTTTACCTTCTTTCTTAAGGAAATGGTTTGGGGGAATCTGTTAGCACAAGGAAAAGCTGGGAAAGATGAAAAATTCGAGGGTGTACTGGTTTGCAGAGTTCAGAGATTCCATGGTAGCTCTTGGTGATAAATTAATGGTACTTCTTACACTGTACATCTAATTTGATGTTAAAGAAAATACAAAAGCCCTGGGAACTATATTAGGATTTTGATCTCCAAATAGGAGAGCATGCTTTTTTTGGTTTAGGTCAATCATCAGTCATCACGTGTCTCTTTAAGAGAGTTTTTTGGTGTTTGTTTGTTTGTTTGTTTGTGTTTGAGAGAGAGGGACAGTGAGAGAGAAAAAGAAAATCAATTTTATTCAGCTTTCCATCTGGTTTTCATTATTCCAACACTTCGTTGTGTATGTGATGCTGGAGTTTGAAGCTACCCACTTATACATGCCAGGCAAGCGCTGTATCTGCAAAGCCACCACTCCAGCCCCAAGAGGGGTTTTGATTAATGTTGAAAGTTCTATCCAGCCACACCCTTACATTTTCTGATCTTCTGCCAGGTTGAAAGTTTTAAAGGCCAGCCTCTGATACTGATCGTTTGACTAAACAGATGCTCTGCCATATTTAAGGAACTGAGGGAATGATACTATCCTCAGTTCAGCCTCCCAGCTCAGCTTGGTATGCCTTCCCCTGCTCTGGAATGTGATCACCCTGCTGAGGTGTCCTGGGATGTTGACCACAGTAAAGAGGAAGCATCTCAGGAGAAACCAGGAGGCCTCCTTCTACCTATTCAACACACAGAGGACAAGGTGATGATTCATAGAATTCCAGTGAGGTAATTATTAGACAATAGGATTTAAAGTCAGGCAGGATTTATGAGTCATAAGAGTCATGCTGTAAGGTTGAATATCCAGGTTGTTTTGCTTCTCACTCAAATAATAAGCAGCATACATACTTCCCAACAAAAACCAAAGCCCGGATTATTTAAATTTTTAATTTAAATATTTTTTGTACACAAATATATTTTAGTTTTATGACCATGGAGGAAATGAAGTGAGATGTTTATATTTTCTTCCTTTTCACAATTTTTTGCACACATACTAGAGTAATATGTTTATTCAACTACCATGTCCTAAATTATTATGAATAGCTTTTGGAAATGGGACAAAAGAAAGCCTCTCCTACCATAATCATCATGACAATTGCCCTAAGATAACATGAATTCTGTTATCTTTTAAGCAATATAACCAATAAAATACCATCACAATATTAAAAGAAGAACTTTTAAAATATTGCCACCATGATTGATAAGCAAAGCTTTATTCACGACCTTTGGTAAGAAAGAAGCTGTTTCTCTGTAAGCCTTTTCAACCTGTTTGTGTAGACCTTTGCACAGCGAAGCTTTCTCCACCAGTTAATGCCCTTAGCAATTTTGGCTTCCCGCAAAGTGTCTTCCACACAGTGAGTGGCCAGGCTGTATATGATGCATAAATAGGTGAAGGAATTAATGTATTTCTCAAGTATGACGTGCTGGGCTTATGATAGACCCTCCACGTAAACTTGAACTGCTTTGACACTACCCTTCATGCTAGTATTAGAAGCAGCTTCTTCTCATGCCACCTTTTGACCTTGAAAGTTGCTAATTAAACAATACTTGTTTGCACTTCCCTACAAACATGACCCAAACTAGACTATATTGTATTGTACTCTGGTCATTTTATTCAAAGCTCCCTTCTCTGTGTAGAGTAATAATTTCTTCCCCCATATTAATGACTGTAACACCTTTTACCAATATTAGTCCAATTATCACAGAGTACCTAATTGCTCTGCTTTATAAAGGGAAATTTAAATATCATGAGTCATCAGCACAATGAGGCTGTACGAGTTCTATTGTAAGTTAACCTGTTCAGTACAATGATAATGTATTGGTATGTCTTGTTGAGCACTAACAAGGTAATGAAATCTGCATAATTCCTTTTTAAACTTTATTCTTTATACAACCAAGCTCTCTATATGATCATCTTAATCTTCTTGTTATTTGTGCTTTTTTTTTTAAGTACTTTTCAGTTGGGCATGGTGGCACTCTTCTGAAATCCCAGTAGCGTGGGAGGCCAAGGCAGGAGGATCACAAGTTCAAAGCCAGTCTCAGTAATTTAGTGAGACTCTGTCTCAAAATAAAGAATAAAAATTGCACTGGAGATGTGGCTCAGTGGTTAAGCACCCCTGAGTTCAATCAACCCCTGGCTCCACCGCCCCCTAAAAAATGCTTTTTGGGGCTGGAGCAGTGACTCAGCCTTACGGAGCTTGCCCAGCTTGCACGAGTACATGGGTTCAAACCCCAGCACCACGTATACAGCGAAGTCTTGGAGCAGCAAAAGCCATGTGAAAACTAAATGAAAAAAAATTGTTTCTCTCTCTCTGTCTCTTACTGTCCCTCTCTCTTTAAAAAAAGAAAAAATGCTTTTCAATTCAGACGTATAAAGGGTTTTACATTTCACTCTGATCATAACTTATATAAGAATGGTAGCCTGATTTCTCTGAAATATGAGCTTGGAAACTCATAATTTGTAAATTTTCTTTTCTTTTTTTTTTTTTAAGAGGGTGAGAGAGAGAGAAAAAGAGAGAATCAATTTTATTTATTTTTTCATCTGGCCTTTGTTTCTCCAATGACTTAATTGTGTATGTGGTGCTGGGGTTCAAACCTGGGTCTTTGTGCACGCCAGGCAAGCGCTCCAACCACTGACTGACCCATTGCTCCAGCCCCTGTATATTTTCATAACATAACTTACTGCCTACATGCGGTCTGAACTGATAACTAAATGATTCCTCACCAAACAAAGGGTGGACTGATAGATGGATAACCCTCTTTCTCTGTCAGTGTGAGGAAAATTACATTCTCAAAGGACCACCACGGATTCAGAATCTCTGAGCACGATTCTTAGAGGTCATTGTCTTGCTCCTTCAAGGGCTCCTTGGGTATCTCTACTGCATCTAATGGGAGTGCAGAGTGAGATCAATCCTTTGCCAACAGAGGCAGGGATGTTGAGAAGGCTAACATAGCCTCAATACTCACCTGAGCAGCACCTGCTGAGCTAGTAATTGGGAAAGTTTTATGTCTGGCTAAGGTTACCTGAAAAGAACTAGCTCTACTATTCAATATCAAATACTACAATGTAAAAGAAATATATGTAAAAGAAAGGCTTCTGCTATGTAATTCTTCTTTGCCTGATAAATATAACTTTAACTCAACAGTACCTAATAGTAGTAAGCTAATATATATTGTTGCTTTTGTATATTCCAGGGAAGAAATTCACTCACAGTCAAAAGAACTCAGGGTCCCAGCTTTGCCACTTACTAACATTACTTTGGATGAATTACCTAAATTGTGTGAGACTCAGTTGCCTTATCTGTAAAATGAGGATAATAATACTTAGCACACAAGCACAGTGCCTGATGCAACTGGAACTTAAGAAATGTTCATTACTTCTTTTAACTTTAAAAATGTGTTTTTTTTTTTTAAGAGAGACGGACAGTGAGAGAGACAGAGAAAGAGAGAAAGAACTTTACCCAGTTTTTCACATGGCCTTAGTTGCTCTAACACTCAGTTGTGTACATGGTGCTGGGGTTTGAACCCGGGTCCTTGTGCCTGCCAGGCAAGCGCCAAAACCGCTGAGCTACCACTCCAGCCCTTTAAAAATGTTTTGACAAGCTCTAGTAAAATAAAGATGAAGAGCCAGATTTTTGCCTCCACAAAAATCAAAAGTCTTATTTATAAATGTATTGTCTTCATAAACCACATTTTAAAAGAACAAGGGAAGATATGGTTCTAGATCCATAAAATGTTAGTTAAAACAGACAAATGTATGATTTTTGAGAAAGATTCAGTAGAGGATTAATACAATGCAGTGGAAAATAAGCATAATTTTTTTTCAATCTTGAGCAAGATTTTTCAGGATCATCTTCATGGACAGAAAGAGAATAATACTTCATTATACTGAATCTAATATACTATAATTTTCTCATTGTTCTTTCATGTACAAGTAAGAAAAATATTGCCAATTAAATACACTGTTTCCTTATGATGAATTTTTGTTTCATACTTACTGAAAGAATTCTTCAATTGTAGTTAGACAGCTTTTTAGTCATATAACACCCTGATGCAGAGATAAGAAGAAAAATGTTAATAAAATAAATTACTTAAGGTATTCCTCAAATATGGCAGAGGAAGACCCTTCTAAGTCACTTTTTTGGCTCAGAGTCAACAACATCCCCACTTTTCTACATGATAATGGCCTCTATGCCATCAAGACATTGATGATACTTGCTTCTTAAAAGACCTCTATTATTGACTCCAGGTTTTTTTCCAAGTTATATTTTGAGCTGCTACTTCTCTGCCACTAGGCATAACATCCAAGTTTGCTCATAAGTGGGTCATGACAACTGGCATTATTTATAATAATGTACTGTCCTGCAGGTAGCAACTACAACACATTACCACTGTACTGTGCATCTCAATTTCAGAATTGTTAAATATGGAAAAGTGTGCATCTTTGCACTGAGACCTGGATTACACTTAATCTTCCAAGAGCTACTGTAATAATAATAATAAAATACATTAAAGGGTTAATGACACACACATAATGAAATAGTAGCTGTGATATTACAGGGAAACAGGAGAATGAGACATTCTGCTCTGTGACTTTTCCCCCATGTTCCTGGGATATGCATACACACTAAGTTTAATTATTCAAAACCTGGTTATATTACTGGGCTAGTTGAAAACTGGTATTTTGAACATGATGGACTTTGCAAGTCTGAAGCAAGGACTGCCATATAGAATATTCATTTTAGTTTCATGTTCCCTCCCTGCAAAGAAGCAAAGCAAAACAAAACTTCAAGATTGTGCCTGTCTTACAAAAGCATGGCAAGATCATCAGAATGTGAGCCTCTATTTCTTTCCTGCTTTCCAACTCCACCACTCTCCTGGATACTGCTCCCCGAAAGGAGTGTGAGTGTGGAAGACTAATTCAGGCAAAAATAGTTCTCAAGGACAGTGGTTGCTGGTATCAGCCTTCAGATCTGGACTTGCACACTTTCTCTTCTCTCTCTCTTATACCTCCTCCCCTTTCCTTCCTGCCCTACTCACTCACCCCCACCTTTTCCCTCTCTTCTTTTCTTCTTCACATTGAAGACGTGACTTTGCAATGCAGTGAGCAGTCCTTTAAAATATGTTTTTGCAATCTCTGCTTGAGTGATTTCTTTATTTTATTTTTTTAAAGAGAGAGGGACTGAGAGAGAGAGAGAGAGAGAATCAATTTTTATTGAGTTTTTCACATGGCTTTCATTGCTCTGACGTTGAGTTGTGTACGTGGGTGCTAGGGTTTGAACCCATGTACTTGCGCATGCCAGGCAAGCAACGTAACCACTGAGCCACTGCTCCAACCCCTGAGTGATTTCTTTAATCAGCCCAATTCTCTGAGCCTCTGGGAAGAAGCTTAGAGAAGCACAGAGGACCCCCTTCCTCCTGTGCATTCAACAATGTAGGGAGGAACATTTAAGAAGAGCTAAGTTCAATAGTGGTGTATTTGGAGCTTTATCTATTACCAGGATAATACTAAATTGTCTTATATGCCCATTTTGAAAATTTAGTAATCACAAAAATAGCTTTCATTTCTACTACAGTGTTGTAAGGCAATAAATTACTTTTTAAGGAAGGTAAAATTTGAACAACAAAAAGCTTAGCAGTGGTTACAAGCTTCAGTGTGCCTAAGCATTGCCTTATGGTACTTGTTTGAAAGAAAGATTCTGGGGAACCCAGTAGGTTTTTTGTTGTTGTTGTTGTTTGTTTTTTGCTTTAACATTATCTTCAGATAATCCTTTGAGAAACACTGGTTTATAAGGGAGATAAAAATGTAAGGATGCACTGAGATTAGTTAGAAAGGCATGATTTGCTCAATGAAGATGTGATTTTAAAAAACTGGTTCATGGGGAAGAGTTCTAGACATAATAGGATAGAGTCCAGTCACATTAGCCATGGAAATGTCCTTAATTGGTTTTGTTTTAAGAGGAGGCAGTTGGCAAGTACCTAAGCCCTGTTTGACGCAACTCTGGGTGGAGGTAGGAAAGATTAGTGAAGGGAAGGGATTGTCACATGTATAAATCATTCTGTGAGGAAAGTGGGTAATTGCTTGGTGTTTAGGTAATTATGCATGCAAATTAGAAGAGCACATATATATATGAGCCAAACCAAACAAAACAATTGTTAGTACATGCTAGAGCCACCATGCCAGTCACACCACCATTTCCAGCAGCCCAGATGTAAGTACCAGCAAGGACATGGTTTCCAATTGTTTGATGTTCCAATAGTCTTGTATGGATGCAAGAATGTTTTATTTAGAGTTGTTTTGTATGGTAAATGAGGAAAAATTATGATGGATTATTTTCTAGTTGACTCCATATTCTCCCCACACTAAATACAAGAAAATTTTTAGTAAATATAAGCATTACTGAGATTAAAAAGCAATTCTTGTTCTCAGCATTACTATTGAGCACTCCCAGCATGGAATTCTAGGATTCTTCCTTTTTCTTTCAGTCCTTCAAGGCTTGTGTGTGACATGTGGGTGATAAAAGGAACAAAGAGAAATGAAGCTCTTCCTCTCTTGTCTAAAATCTTACACTGGATGGTGACAACTAAAGTTTCATATTTATATGGCATAACTCTATTGCTTGACCCAGATACCTCTCTGCTCATTCTAAGACTCAGATTTCAAAAGATTTCTATTTTTAGAAGTCCTAATCATTTAAGTTCTCTGTGATCTCTGAAGAAAAATGGAAATGTTCTCAGTAGTTTCTGCACTTTAAAAATCTATGAGTGGTGTGAAAAAAAAAAATTGAACCTGGAGCAGAATGCCTGAGTTTAATAAAAATAATCAACCTAAGATCCCTGCTTCACAGAGTTTATTTCTAGCTAAGGGAGAGAGATTTGTGAGCAAAATGTGCCATAAAGAATTCTAGATGCTATGATAAAGGTCCTTGTGGGTAGATGAGGCTTGAGGGAGGCTGTCATCAGGCGGGGGTGAACCATTAGGGGACAGGTGAGGAGAGGCTCCATACATGAAGTGATTCTCAGCTAAGTCTTTAGTATGAAACACTGTCTCTAAAAAACTTAAAATCAAACTTACAATCTCAAGAGGAAAAACTTAATTTAAAATATTTAAAATAGAAGTGAATAATTTGATTTTATGTTGTGTGGGGTTAATAGGTGAAAAAAGTTTGTGGAAAAGTAGGGCAGGTGGTTTGGAGCAGGTACAAAGGGTTTGGTGAAGGATGTAGCTGAGCCAGGCTTCAGAATGAAAAAGACGGTGGGGGAAACTGGACAGCACAAAGCAGTAAGGGTCTGCACAAAGACGAAACTGCTCTAATGCATCAGGCAGCTTGATCTTTTGTAAGAGGGACATCACTTTCTCTGTTCCACCAGGCTATTTTCCATGACTTTCACTTGTAAACCTCAGGCCAGAGCTGCTCAGACACCGAGACTTTGCAGGATGAGAACTCAAATAGCAGAGTCATTGCCTTTGTGACCAATTTATTCTGGAATTGATGGAACTTGAGGGATGAATGGGTTGACACTCTTGTCCCAGAAATTCTTTACTATCACCTGGGTACGCATCCAGATCTCTGTGACCTCACTCTTGATAAGCATTCCTCTTATCCACTGACCTCTTCTTCACTCACTCCTGAGTCAGTCTCTTCCACCTTTGCTCCATCCAATTCAACTACTTTTCAAACTTGTTTATCTTAGGAGCTCTAGAAACCTTATTAATTTTGCCAAAAGTTCCTGCACATTTACAGACCATTCTTTGAGTGCTCCTTCCCTCCTTAACCTAAAATTGATTTCATGCTCATGACTTGAGTCTCCTCCAGATGGTGGCTGCTTCTTGTGTTACCTTCTGCCCCTTGATCCTGGGTCTCAGGATGCTCAAGTATTGGCTTCTCGTTGCTGCCACATCCACCTCAAGGTCACTTTTCTAGCCATCTTCCTTCAGCGCTGTCTTCTTTAAAAGTCCTCTTCTCAACATTCACATTGGTGCCCCATCCTGTCATTTATAAACCAGAACAATCACTTATCAAAAAAACAGGATGGGTTCAGACCTCCTCAGTAGGAAAATAATTTGAGTTCTAATTTTCAATAATAATATACAGAAAAATAAATACAAAAAATACCAAGAGATTGGATAGAGTAATGAGGTGAGAATGAATTGAAAGGAAAGCAGGTTTTTCTTTAACCAGTAAAAATGTTCAACCTTGTCAAAAATTATAATAAATATTTCATAGTAAAACAAAAAAAAATGTTCAACCTTTTCTTCTATTAAATGTACCTGAATGTTATTTAACTGCCTATCTCCAAAAATCAAAAATAGATTAACTACCATCAGAATAATTCTTCTGGTCCAGACCACTTCATTTGGGGGGATACCTGGGGGCATTTAAACACTGAGTCACATCCCCAGCCTGCTTTATTTTTTTCTTTCTTTCTTTTTTTTTTAAAGAGAGAGGGACAGTGAGAGAGACAGAGAAAGAGAGGAACAACTTTATTTAGTTTTTCACATGGCCTTCGTTGCTCCAACACTCAGTTGTGTACGTGGTGCTGGGGTTTGAACCCGGGTCCGCGTGCTTGCCAGGCAAGCGCTGAAACCACTGAGCCACCGCTCCAGCCCCTGTTTTATTTTTTCATTTTGAGACAAAGTCTACCTAAATTTTTCAGGGCCTCGCTAAGTTGCTGAGGCTGGCTTTGAACTTGTGATCCTATTGCCTAAGCCTTCTGAGCTACTGGGATCACAGGCATGCGCCACTGCACCTGTCTAAATCCATTTAATGTATTTACTTACAGATAGTGGCCCATTGTGCTTCCCTGACAGGATCCCAGACATCTTTTCCCTCAGGTCTCTGAAATATTCACTCACTCCTAGAAACAGCCTTTCTTTCCTCCAGATCAATCCAACAGGAAGTCTTACTCCTTACAGTAACAGCGTGGCTATTGGGAGCTGCTCCCCACCCACAGGTGGAGATCCTCCTTGTTGCAGCAGTCAGAGTCATGAGGAGCAGGCAGGCCCTAAATTAGAAACAAAAGGTTGTGTCCTGTAAGTGTTTATAGCTCCTTTGACTTAATAGTGTCCTGCTTAACCTAATCCCAAACTTCATGTTTTAGGGAGATTGAGTTAATGAAGGCCTTATGCTTGATGCACTTAGGTTATATGTGGAGTATTCTCTAGACGACTGAGGTAAGGGTGGGTAGGTTTGCAATTTTATCAACTGGGACAAAACCAGTTAAATATCATTTTAACAATTTGTATCGGAGTGACATTCATCTAACATGAATTTAATCATTTTAAAGTGGAAAATTCTGTGGCATTTAGTTCACTCACAGTGTTATACAAATGCTACCTCTATTTCAGTCCAAAATATCTCAGCGCCTCTAAAGGAAACCCTGCACACATGGAAAATGACTTTAATACCACCCAGGGATTTATATACAATTTGCACAATATTCACAGTAGGTACAGTATTTCTATTTTCTTTTCTTGTCCTACCGATCCCATATAACCCACTTTATTTTTTTTCCTTTTTTAAAATTGGTGCATTAAAGTTGTACATGTTGATGAGATTTGCTGTTACATGTTCATGCATACACACAATGCAACAACAAAATTTGGCCAATAGTCCACCAGAGCATGTCCCCCTCCCTCCTCCAGTCCCATGATCCCTTTCTTCTGTGGATAGGTGCAGAATATACTCCCCCCTCAAACTCTGTACCCTCTTTTCTCCCTCCTGTCCTTCATCCCTACCCCCCTCTCTTTCCTCTACTCTACTAACTACCTTTAGTTCATCTACTAAATTGTTATTTGAATGGTTCTTTATTTAATCCTATCCCTCCCTCCTCTGTTCCTTTATTTTATTCTAGCTTCCACAAATGAGACAAAGTGTACAACTTTTGAGTTTCTGAGTCTGGCTAATTTTGCTTAGCAGGATATTCTCCATTTCCATCTATTTGCCAGTGAATGCCATAAATTCATTCTTTCTTACCTGAGCAGAACTCCATTGTATGTACATACCACAATTTTTTAATCCACTCATCTAGTGACCAGCATCTGAGCTGATTTCATAATTTAGCTATTGTGATTTTGCTGCTATAAACATTGATGTGGCTGTATCACTGTAGCATACGGAATTTAGGTCCTTTGGGAAGATTCAGTGGGATAACTGGGTCACCATATAATCCACTTTCAGTTAAAGACAGCTTTATTGAAGGGACAGTCCTAGGAGGACAGCAAGTTACATAGGAGATAACCTCTCTGTCCCAGGTAAATTGTATTTCTAGAAAATTGCTGGATAACATAAATCTACATAGAAGATATTCTTTTAAAAGAGAGGTATATGAGATAAGGACAAATAACCAGTTTAAAAGATCAAGGCAGGAATTTGGAGAAACTCAAACTAAAAAGAGAATTAGAATAGAAATGTAAAGAACAGCCCTAGAATGTTGCCTGGCACATGGCAGGTGACCAATAAGTATTGTTTGAATGAAAGAATGAACAAAGACAACTCTAAAACAGTTAATAAGAATAACCCACAATGAAAGAATGAATGACTACATTGAGAATGAATGCAGGATGCAAGGAGTAGGGTTTCAAGAGAGCAATTTGATAAGCCAGGAAGCACGTAAAATGATTATTGAGTCACTGCAGTTGGACCAGTCTTAAAAACAAACAGGAAGGAAGTGTAAAGAATCTATCATTTCTGAGCTGGGTTTCTCAGTGGTAGAGCACTTGCCTAGCATGCCCAAGGCCCTGAGTTCAGTGCTCAACACTATAAAGAAGAATCTGTCATCTTGTGTTCAATTAAACCAAAAGAAAAAGGATAAATATTTCCATATCTTTTGCTGCTTATCATATCTAAAGACCTGAGATTATAGGAATATAACTCTCTTGGGAAAATACTGGTTGAATTCCGATACTTAAGATTAACAAAAAGGCCAGAAATAGAAGGGCAACGCTATTATATAAATTGCTTATAAGCTTGGATCACACTTAGTGTGGATGTACATCAGTGTGACTATTTCTTAGTCAGTCTTGGGGATACTATTCCTGCTTTGTAGCTTTTAATATGTGAAGTGCCTTTTCTCCCCCATGACTATTGGTTGAAATATGCTATTAATTAAAAAGTCTGTCTATCTAGTCAACCTCTGTGCTGGAATCATCATGTGACTATTGGTAATATAATTAAAGAACTAGCATGTACTCATCAACACAATAATTAGTTTAATGGGATTTAGCAAGACCTAGAAGTTACTTTATTCCAAGAGAGTAATCATTAGTGCTGAATTAGGCATTCTAACCTTGGAATAGCAAACATGCATGGCATATTTTTGCCTGCATCAGAAAGCCCCTCTATTGCAGATCCACAGGCTCAATTTCAAGACAGCATGCTTCTCCATGCACTGCAACCACTATACATGATCGTTGCTGCTCTCATTAGAAACATGCCTATCATTATCCTGGTGGATGGCACTGGAGAACATTATATTTGTCATCCAACTTGTTACTTGACCATATCAGAGATATTAAAGAACAAATAGAACCAGAGAAAATCAAATGCCTGAGAATCCTGATATATGTGTGTGGTTTGCAGATTGAAGCATGCCTCACACATGAGAATAAATGACTAGTAAAGGAAACAAAGGACCAAAATGAAGGTTCTTAGAATACTTCCAAATTAAGTCACGGAGGTTAAGTTAGGGAGAACTTGATTAATTAGTTCTTGATTAATTAGTCTTCTAACCAGGCACAAGCTTGGTACCAATAATGAATTTAGAAACGTAACATGCAATTATCACATTCTACTTAATGGAAATTTGCCTACTTAATTCACAGTGCAAATTCTGAAAAAGTATATAGCACTGTTACTGTGCTAGTCACATTAAACAGAAAAGTATTTTATGTAGTTTAAAACTCAGGTTTTTAAATAAAAATGAGGGGAAAATACAATAATCAGCTATCTTTAAAAGCACAAAGGAATAAAAAAACTGTTTAGTCTGAGACATCAGTTGATTAGATGTAAGTGGCATATTAATTAATTACAATGATCCCGTTAATTAAGTGTTACAAAGAGGTTGCTGCACACCTGAGGATGGGGAAAGAAAACGTAACTTTCAATCTCACTCCTTTTATTCTGAGTGGACCTTTATTTGAAGCATGCAAGGTACTGAGCTCAGTCTTCTGGATGAGAATTTTTGGTCACTGTTTTGGTTCAACTTCTCCCACCTCTCCACGAAATTCAGGAGAAATAAAGGGAAAAGACTCCTTTTCCCACCAATCTTGTGAATACCAAGTTACTCAGATGACAACCTCTTGGACTCAAACAGCAAAATCAAATGCAATGGATAAATATTATGGAAGCAAACAAACATAAGCCTTTAATTTTGAAGAGTGAGTTACCAAGAACTTTTTGTTTTTTCTTTCCTTTTTCTTTCTCAGGATTGAACCTAGAGGTACTCTTCCACTGAGCTAGATCCCCAGTCCTTCTAATTTTTTATTTTGAAACAGGGCCATGCTAAATTGCTGAAGCTGACCTCCTGCCTCAGCCTCCCAAGTACTAGGATTACAGGAGTATGCCACCACCACACCTGATAGCTAAGAATGTGTAAAAGTATTGTACTGAGAGCAATCATGCTCTCAGCATTGTGGATGTTCTTACAATGCTGCTTTTCTTATTGATGAGAAGACTCCCCAACAACAAACAAAAACGTTTTCTTTTCCAGATGTGCACAAGAATTGTCAGTGAATAATCACTGTTCTCTGGAAAGAAAGGCACACAGAAGTAGGCAGAATTCCCATAAGAAAAAATGTCTAAAGAATGAATACTATAAAATGCTAGATCTGGTTCCTACAGTAAAATAAAAACATTAACAATCTTATTTCTGTGAAACACTTTAAAGTTCTCAAAGTAACTTTGAAACTTTTAAAATCCAGGTAGATTGTGAAATTCTGCAATGGTCTTTTTCAATTAGAGTATTATAAACTTTATCAAAATTCACACTGCTGTGATTACAACTGTTACGAATATGTGTTTGTAGATTCGTGTATACACAGTGGTGATTACAACTACAGCTAGACACAAAGTCTGTACTGTGCTAGTCACACAGTACTAGATGACATTGTTATCTAGTTTAAAACCTAGGTTTCCTAATCAAAATGAGAAAAAACTACAAATACATTGATAAACCCTCTTTAACCTGAACAATGTGGGAGACTGGGATGGGTGGCTTAGCAGTTGGAGTGTTTACCTTGCAAGTGCAAGGACCCAGGTTCAAACCCCAGCACCACATACACAACTAAGTGTTGGGGAACCAAAGGCCAGATGAAAAAAAATAAATAAAACTGATCCTCTCTTCTCTTCTCTTCTCTCTCTCCCTCTCTCTAAAAAATAAACTGCACAATGGGGAAAAACTTCTGGCTTAGTTTGAGGCACCGCTTAATTAGATGTATGTGGTATATTAATTGCAACAATCTAGTTAATAAGAGGTTGCAAAGAGTCTGTTGCACACCTGTGAATGGGGAAAAGGAAATGTAACTTTCAATCCTGCTCGCTACACACACACACACACACACATACACACACACGGGAAAGAAATTTAGGATGCTATTCAAATATGGAAAGAATCCTTGAATTAGAGTGGGATTATAATCTTTTTTTAATACTTTGGTGTCATCATATGATATTTTCAATTGTAAAACAATTTTAACCCTTATGTCACAATTATTTGATGCCTAGAGGCAAGAGTTTCTCAAATCTTCAGTCAAGGATAGGAGAGAAGAAATCTGGAAATCCTGTCTCATCCCAGAAGCTAGGCAGGTGTGAGGAGGAAATTGGTGGGATGTAACTGACCATCTGACTGAGAAGATTCATAACCCACCCCCACCGTGTGCTCTAAGCACCTCACACACTTTATCAGATTTAATTCTACAACCTTATGAGGTGGGCACTATTCACAGATGAAAAGATTAAATAACTACCCAAGGTTACATGTCTAATAAATGGTGTAGCCAGAGCTTGAACCAAGGACTTCTGACTCTAAGCCCATGCCCTCAGGATAGGGTATAAAGTCTCTGACTTTGGCCTAACCGCTTTATCAGGCCCACATCTACTTCTTCAACTTCTTTTATGTCTCTTTGACCTGTGTGTATCACGATCTAGAGAAATCATCTCAGAGCATGCCAACTCCTGCGTCTGAGTGCTTGCCTCTGCTTACAAATCCCTTCTGGCTCTTCTCAAGGTCAGATACTTGACAATTGTCCCATTATCTCTTAACTGTCCATTCGGGGTGGGATTCCTGACCACTTCATGTAAGGTAGCCCCTTTTCCCCAGAGGTACTTCCTTTCATGTCAGTTTTCTTCAGCGTTCTCATTGTACAGCTATGATAAATCTTTTATTTATTTACATATATATTGTCTGTCTATTCCCTCAGGAATGCAAAGCCCATGAAGATAGGCATCAATTTGTTTTTGTACAATTATATTTCTAGCACCTGGCATGGGGCCTGACACATAGCAGGTTGAACAAATACTAAATGCCTTTAATCACCAAGCCACATCATCTGGAGCAGCAGCCCAGTGGAATCTTTCTTGTATGAAGATGACATAAATTCAAAAGATTTTATAAATAGCATGAGTCTACTCTTTCTCCACATTTAATTCAAGCCACTTTGAGGAATATCTCTACATTTATTTTCCTGCTTCTTCAAATGTCTGGCTTCTTATCCTTCCAGTTTCTCCTCCACTGGCATCTGATCATAGTCCCCTGCCTGGTCACTCTCACTGGAACCTCTCTCAACCCCTCCCTGTTTGTTTGGTTCACAGCACTTACTACACTCTAAATTTACATAGTTTTATTTCTAGAATTATTCTTTGGTGCAAGATTATCTTGCCTAAACAGTATCCAGAACATTTCCCAACATGGTGGACATTGCATAAACATTTGTTGAATCATCCAACACTATTGCCAGTTATATGTATTCTCTTTCTAGTTCTAGTTGTTTTTTACTTTTTTACTATTTTAAATTTTATTGAGGAGTTGTGTTGTTGTACAATCATAAATGCATATGTATTAACAATATGATATGCCCCTGATCCTAATCCAGAATCACCCCACATCACCCACACCTCAGTCTCTTGACTCTTCTATAAATCCCCCATAAAAGATATGAATGTCTATGTACATAGATATAAAATTTTGTATTTATATCTATCTATCTATCTATCATCTATCTATCTATCTATACCATTGTGTATTTTCCAGAATTAAATGATTGCATAAGTATCATTTGGCTTCTTGGGGGAGTAAAGAGCATGCTATATTGTTGATTCCCCTCCCCAGATCTCTTCTTATCATCTCTCCCTCTCCGCTCTCACCCATAGCTTCACTCTCCCTTACCAAGATTATGCGTTGCTTTGACTTTAATAAGTCTAGAACATGAGTTTGACCTTCCACCCAAGACCGGGTTTAGCTTTAAAATCAAGGAAAACATTTGACCTTTGAGTCTCTGGGTTTGGCTAATTTCACTCAACATGATTTCTTCCATTGCCATCCATTTACCTTCAAACACTGTAATATTTTTGTTTCTAATATTTGAGTAGAACTCCATTTTGTGTATGTATATCACACCTGTTGGATCCATTCATCCAGTGAAGGCCATCTGGGTAGATACCATAATTTAGCTATTGTAAACTGAGCTGCCATGAACATTGATTTTGCTGTATCACTGTAGTGTGCTGATTCTAGGTCTTCTGGGAGAATACTAGAAGAGGAATAGCTGGGTCATATGGTGGATCCATCCCTGATTTGGGGAGAATCTTCCCACTATTTTCCAGAGTGGCTCTACCAGTTTGCAGTTCCACCAACAATGTGCTAGTGTTCCTTTCGCCTCACAACTCCTCTAGCATCTGTTACTATTTATATTCTTCATCTTTGCCAATCTGACTGGAGTGAGATGAAATCCTAATGTAGTTTTGATTTGTATTTCTCTGATTACTAGTGATTTAGAACTCTTTCTCACATATTCATTGGCTTGGTCAATTTCCACTCTTGAGAAATGTCTGTTTAGTTTTCTAGCCCACTCATTAATTGAATTGTTTGGGTTTTTGATATTAAGTTTCTTTGAGTTTTTGTAAATTTTGGATATTAGTCCTCTATCAGAGGAATCACAGGGCCATGATTATTTCCCATTCTGTAGGTTGTCTCTTGACAGATTTGACCAATTCCTTGGCTGAATAAAAGCTGTTTAAGTTAATGGCATCCCACTCATTGATTCTTGTCTTTAGTTCTTTCACTTTAGGAGTCTTGTTGAGAAAGTCATTTCCTACTCCCATATGCTGGAATAATTTTTCTTCTAGCAGTTGTATGGTAGCTGGTTTAATTCCTAGTTCCTTGATCCATTTAGATTTGATTTTTGGGCAAGGTGAGAGAAAAGGACCTAATTTCAAATTTCTGCAAGTGGTTGTCCAGTACCATTTGTTGAATAGGCTGTCATTCCTCCATGATATATTTTTAAGCCCTTTGTCAAATATCATTTGTTTAAAGATTTATGGGTTTCTCTCAGAGTCTTCTATTCTATTCCATGGGTCTTCATGCCTAATTTGGTACCAGTACCATGCTGTTTTTTGTTATTATACCTCTTTAGTATAATATTAAGTCTCGTACTATGAAACCACCTGTTTCATTTCGTCTTTCTTGCTTAGTAATGTTCTTGTCTTTTGGGTTTCTTGTTATTCCAACTGAATTTGAGAATGACTTTTGGGATATTTCTGAAGAATGACATTGGTTCTTGATGGTGATCTTGAATCTGTATAGAACTTTCAGCAGAATGGCCACTTTAATTATATTGATTCTGCATAACCAAGAACATGGAACATTTTTCCATCTTCCCAGGTCTTCTTTAATTTCTTTCTTTAGTGTTCTATAGTTTTCATTGTAGAGGTCTTTTCTTTCCCTTGTTAGATTAATTCCCAAGTATTTGTTTTTTGAGGATATTGGGAATGGGACCTATTTCCTGATTTCTTCTTCTGCCCTTTTATTGTTAGTGTATAGGAAAGCTATTGATTTATGGATGTTGATCTTGTAGCCTGCCACTTTGCTAAATCTGTTTATATGTTCAAGCAGTTTTCTGGTGGAGTGTTGTTATTTTTTTTTTTTTTTTGGAGGGGGGAAGTCTTCCTGATACAGGATCATGCCATCAACAGAAAGGCATAGTTTGACTTCTTCTCTTCCTACACTTATCCCTTTGATTTCCTTCTCTTGGCTGATTGCTCTGGCTAGGGTCTTGAGAGCTATATTAAATAAAAGTTGTGAGAGCAGGCAGCCTGGTCTTATTCCCAAGGTTAGTGGAAATGTTTTCATCTTTTCTCCATTTTGTAGCCAATAGCTGTGGGTTTGTCATATATGGCCTTTACATATATGACAATAAATATATGTTCTTTTGATCCCTAACCTCTCCAGAGTTTTGAGAATAAATGGGTGCTGGATTTTATTGAAGGCCTTTTCTGCATCAATGGAGATGATTGTATGGTTTTTCTCATTAATTTGTTTAAGTGATGAATTGCATTTATTGATTTGTGTATGTTGAACCAGCCTTGCCTCCCTGGAATGAAGCCCACTGGATCATGATGAATTATCTTCTTGATGTATTTTTGAATGTGGTTTGCTAGAACTTTGTTAAGGATTTTTGCATTTTTTTCATTAGGTATCCCTTGGTCTGTAGTTTTTGTTTTTGTTTGTTTGTTTGTTTGTTTTTGATGTGTCTTTGTTGAGTTTTGGATTCAGGGTTATGGTTGCCTCATAAAAAATGTTTGGAAGAGTTCCCTCTTCAATCTCTTAGAATAGCTTAATAAGGAGAAGCATTAGCTCCTCCTTATAGGTGTGGTAAAATTCAGCAGGGAATCCATCAGGTCCTGGGCTTTTCTTCTTTGGAAGGCTTTTAATTGCTATATGGATTGTTATTCGGCTGTTTAGGCTTTCAATATCATCCTGCGTCAATTTGGGAATGTTGTATGTGTCTAGAAATTTGTCCATGTCTGATTTAGAGGAGTATTGTTTTTCAAAATAGGTTCTCATAATCCATTGGATTTCTGTAGGGTCAGTAGTTATCGCTCCCTTTTCATTGTTGATTTTGTTGATTTGCTTCATTTCCCTCCTTGTAGTGAAATTGGCTAGGGGTTAGTCAATTTTATTTAGTTTTTCAAAAAACCGGTTGTTTGTTTCATTGATTTTTTATTTTTATTTTTTTGATTTGTTTTCGATTTCAATGATTTCAGCTCTGATCTTGATTATTTCCTATCTTCCACTGGTTTTAGGATTAGATTATTCTTCCTTTTGTAAGGATTTGAGGTGGAGCATAAGCTTATTCATTCAGGATCCCTCCTGATGTTTAATGTAGGCACTCAGAGCTATAAATTTTCCTCTTAAGAATGCTTTCTTGGAAGGCTAGGGATCAGAGGAAAGGAGGAGAGAGGTAGAGGGATTCGGGGTGGGAGGATATTGAACAAATTGTATTGCTGATTTGTGTGCATCTAGGAATATGTGACAACTAATCCCATTATTATGTAAAACTATAATGCACTAATAAGAAAAATAAATTGAGAAAAAAAAAGAATGCTTTCATGGGCTGGAGCTCAGTGGTTACAGTGCTTGCCTAGCATGTGTGAGTACACAAGCCTTTTTAAAATATATATATATATACATATAATACATATATATACGTATATATATATACATATACATACATATATATATATGTCTTTGGCAATGTCCAGCATACTTCACTACATCAGAATAATTTACTTTTAGGAAAGCTATTTCTATGGCTTTACAGGATTACATTACACTTTAGTCGGAGTTGCTTTCTACCATCCTTTGGCCTAGCCAGGGCTGTCTTCCAAAACACCATAAATAGGGTTTTTGATGGTTGGAGTTCCAAAGTCTGAGAATGACTTTTGTGGGACAATGAAGTGGTGGTGGTTGGGTTATGAGAGATGAGAAATTTGAGAAAAATTCATTTGCAAGGACACACTTAATTTAAGACTTTCTGCCAGGTTTGTCCACAAACGGCTGTGTAACGTGAAGTTATCCCTTCCAGGTCTTTCAAAAAGGGAACCCTTCCACCAGTTCTAAAGCTCCTACCTGCAATTCTATTTTCCCTGAGCTCTTAATTATTGAAAGGGAGGATTAGTTATGAACCTTTTTCCGTTTTACTCCTTCTACGAATCAAGCTCAAGTTCGTAGAGCAAACAGCAAACGCCAAAGCAAATACTGTGGGGAAAACTCTTCAGCCGGAGGCTCACTTGGGCAGAATTATGTAGGCTTGTTTGCCTAACAAGTCGGATAGGGAGGGGGTGGGAGGAGACAAGGTAGGGCCCGCCCTGCTCAAAATGGGATTGGCTCCTTCTCTCCCTTTGGTCGCTGTTTTTGCATCTCGGTTGGACAGGTTGAGAGAAATATGTCATTAAGGTGTTGTCAAAATGATCCCTGTTTATGTGGGCCGTTCCCTAGGTTTGTGGTTTTAGATTTTCAGAGGGGCGGACTTCTTGGCTATAGGATCAAGTTCCTGAAGCTAGCCTTCTGTAGCTTAAAAAATGCCATCGTAACAGGAGGCGCCAAGGAGTTTTAAGTGTAACTCACACACAGTAGAAAATGACGAAAGTTCCTCAGGGGTTTGATTTCAGTTTTTTAAATGAGGAAGAAGCCAGGAAGATCCTTCAGGTGCTGGAAAGAAATGAGGAACTACAAAGAGCAGAGAAGGACAGGATCAGGTACAGAGTAATCTCCTTCCTCTTTTCCCGGGCGTGGGTCCGGCAGCGGCCGGGGGTCTTCGGCTCTCCCAGAGCGAGGCGTGCGCGGGGGAGGCGCGGTGCTTTCGCGGGGCCCAGGGCCCTGGGCTGCGCGACCCGGCAGGTGCGGCGGTGGGGGGAGGAAGTCTGCGCCGCTTTTCTCTCTAAAGGACTTGGGATGCCTGGTTGGTGCTGTCTCCGGACCTGGCATCCCGGGTGGACTTGGTCGCGAGTCTGGGATCGCGCAGGATGGTGGCGCGTTCTTCTGTGTGTTTCTCTCCCTTGCGGCCGTCGCGCCCGAGCTCGCGACACGTGGGCGGAGATCTGGCTCGTGGAGTCCGGGTGATGTGGGGCTGGTGGGGCTGCGTAGCGTCAGGCGCTGGGACTCCGGGGTCTCCCGGCGGACGCGGACTCAGGGGCCCCTTCAAGCAGGTAGGGCGCGGTGTGCCATAAAGAGCGGAATCCTGGCACTTGTTCCCTGCGCTGCCGGCGCGCAGCAAACCGAAGGGCGGGAGCTCAGTAACTCACTAAAGAGAGATTTGTGTGGGTGAATGGGACTTGCAGGCGCGGGGTTGGCTGTGTGGGTGATATTGTAGGAAGTTTCTACTGAATTTCACTACTGACTTTACAATACTGATACAATACCAGTTGCCAGGGAAGGAAATCCCTGGAGTAATTACCTGGGTTGCAAATTAACCAGTGTTTCTGCTGGGGAAGTATGGGATAAGTCCTGGAATTAACGTGGCTTCAAGTGGAATTGAGAAAGTGGTTTTGTTTGTAATCATCCAATTGGTGATGTGAGTTCTGGACTCCCAATTCTTTCCAGATAGCCCCTCCTATATGCACCTCCAAAAACCCTTCAAAGACACCATTCAAATTGGGAATCCCTAATGTTTGTAGAAGGAATTAGGACATACTAGGTCCAAAGCTGTCTTCAATCTTCTTCCCTAAACATGACTCTTTGGAGAAGGAATAAAATTTGGTCTGAGGATGTGAATTTCATACCATTCATACTCTGCCTTTATGGTTTTTATTTTACTTTATTTTGGTACTGGGGATCGAACCCAGGGACTTTCTACCACTGAGCCACACCCCCATGCCTTTTAATTTTTTATTTTGAGACGGGGTCTTGCTAAATTGTCGACTTGAACTTGATCCTTCTGCCTAGGCCTTCTGGGTGGCTGGGATTACAGGTACCACCAGACTGACTTTCATTCTCTGCCTTTAGAAAAATAGGCTTCATCATTCCCCACAACAGTATAAAAAGTGTGTCTTTCTGAGAACAGTGAGTCCACACCCATGTACATGTATCTACCCATGCTCACATACACTACACAGAAGTGTGCATGTAGTGCACTTTTGCACTTAGTCTGGGAAGAACTTCACAACTGCAGTGGAGTTTGACTTCAACATTTGTACTCCCAAGGCGCTGAGAAACTGTGGTTGTTCTCAGTGTGTGTTAGAAAAAGTGCTCTTGTTCTGAAGAGGTGAAGCTTCTTAAGTGACCTGTTGTACATTTGGGCAAACTGAGGGGAGAGTTAAGGAGGAAGGTTCCTTTCAGGATGCTATTACCTTGTCTTCTCATGAACTATATTTGTAGAAATAGTGATATATTTTATTTTAATTTTTATTCAGGGGAATTTTGACCTTTCATATTTGATCCAATGCTTGCCCTGTGTTTTCTCCATAGCAGCTCTTGGCACCCACTTTGGTTGACTTTTTTATTTATTTATGTTGTAGATTAATAGAATGCCTTTATTTTTTATTTTATTACGTTTTCTCTTTTGGTGCTATGGATGGAACCCAGTGCCTCACATATGCTAGGCAAGTGCTCTGACGCTGAGCCACAACCCCAGCCCTTCAGTTGACTTTTAAGGGAACTGGATTTGCATATAGATGGCTAAGACCACTGGACTAGGTGCTGGAGGGCTGAAACTCATTTTCTGATTTCATGATGCACACACATCCTAAAGGAAGCATTGACAGCAAAAGCCACAGTTCTAAGACCAAACGAATATTGTAACTATTAAACTATTAGCATAGTTAACAAACAATTTGATAAATGTTATCATTAAAATAAAAAAGTAATTTAAGGAAAGTCAGTGGTTAGACTATATACCCAAAGCAATGATTTCTAGTACTTTCTTTTTCCCTAGTTAATTCTAGTTCTTACTATCAAATATCCATGTCTGGATGCCAGTCTCTGTGGGATTGTTCCACACACCTGCTTCAGGCTCACATGCACGGGTCTTAGCAGCAGATTCTGGCATGCAGAAAGGGCCTGAGGTAACATGTCAGGTTGGCTTCTCTTCTCATTCTCTTGATATGTATGATTATCATATTTTCCAAATAAAAAAATTAGGACACATGACTTAACAATTCAAGAGTGTGAATTCAGAGATAGTGCAACAGATCTGTCTGAGAGACTCTGGGGGCCTTTTTGCTATATTGATAAACAGCTTCAAGATCTCTTGGTCAGGACAATAAGGGTACAAATGGTGAGAATTGGAAAATTAGCAGGGTGGGGGAACATCTGATGAACTCAATTGTACCTATGATAGACTTGAGGTGTCTACAAGGCAACTAGAAAGAACCATTCCATAATTAGAAACAGGACTACAAAGTCAGAGAGGGCCAGAGATGTCCACAGTAGGATGGTAAAGCCGTGAGAGTAGTTGAGTTCCCCTGTAGGAGACAACAACCCCTCCTCACCCCCATAGAAATGCCCCTGAACACAGAACTGGGTCTCCTGTCATCTGTGCCAGATGGTTCTGGCTCCAGCTTCCTGGGAAGGTATGCCTTGAATATAATAGTTAATGTTTCTAATATGTAAAAAGTACATTCAAATTAAAAATAAATAACGTCAAGATTCAAGTTGAAGATTCAATAGGCAAAACTTAGAAATAAATCATTCACACTATAAGGTAGCCAAACAGTAAACAAAACATATGGGGAATGTTCACTCCCAAGATAATAAATGAAAAGTTATTTTGAGATACCATGTTTCCACTTTTTTAGAAAAAAGAAAAAACTGTTGGCAACGGTTGGAGAGAACTGAATAGACTGCATATTGCTAGAGACATAAATTGACTACAGGCCTTTAGAGAACAGTATGACACAATTCATAAAGGTATTTCTTGCCCTTGAACCAGTTGTCCAATTTTTTCGATATTTCTCATTATTGGGAGACAGAAGTAGAGGAGACAGATGCACCAACATTTATTACACGCTGCCTTTTTATATAATAATAGTGATTATTATGGTAATAATAATAGCTAACATGTTTTGGGCCCTTAATATATACTGGGCACTGTATTAAACATGTTGTATAAATTTAATTAACCCTCCCAATAACTTCGTTAGTTACACTCTTTAATTTCCATTTTGCAGAGAAGGAAACAGCCTGCAAAGGTTGTGTATCTTGCCTAAATTAAGCAGTAGAGCCAGAATTCATATTCAGGTCTATCTTAAACTATTTTACCTATCAGCATTGAACAACACTCATAACCATTCCTTGTGGTGAATATTATTAATGGGTTTTCACAAAAGGGAAACATATTTAGCAAAGTTAAAGAACTTGCCCAGGGCCACACAGTTCACAAACGGCAGAGCTAAAATTTGAACTAAAATCTATCTAGCTCCAAAACTTGTACTGTGTATGTGTGTGCATGTGCCCAAACATGAAAATGTAAGTGTATATAAAAGTAAATGTCTATACACATGTATATATAAGTGAATATGTATATATATAATCTGAAAAGCATCTTACTGTTTACAAGTGTTTGAAAACCACTACTGTATATCTTCCCCACACACTTTTACCACTGGGTCTCATGAGTAGAACTCTGAAACAGAAAGAACCAAAAAATTTATCACCTCATCAGTTCACAGAACAGGAATTAATGAATTGAAACTGCTTACTTTTCCTATTGCAGAAAACTTGTAAATTATAAGTTATTTCAGTGCTTGGTGTAATCAAGTTGAAAAATAGCATGTCTAGATTTAGACCATCTTTCTTCAAAAGGTAAGATTACAACCTAGGATGGTTTTCCAGAACTTGTTTGTTTGTGACTGATTTACACTAGTGTCCTTGAGCTGTGGCACAGGTCTGAAAGGGACTGTATATATCCATGTTGTGAAATGGTCAGTAGTTAGCAGAAGATGCAGTATCCTGCAGAGATTAAAAGCCAAATATGTAAGCTCTCGTCTCTCTATGCTTCACTCCCCGCCTGTGAAACAAGAGAGTTTGAAGAGATATTGAGTGCCTATTTTTTGGGAATCTACACTATGCTGGCTCTGAGAATACAGCAGAGAATAAAATCAGATTCTGCCAGGCATGGTGGTGCATGCCTGTAATCCCAGCAATTTGGGAGGCTGAGGCAGGAGGATTGTAAATTCAAAGCCAACCTCAGAAATTTAGCAAGACCCTGTTTCAAAATAAAAAATGGGTGAGGAATGTCTCTCTGTGGTTAATCTAAGTGCCCTGAGGTTTAATCCCTGATGGGGGAAAAAAAAATTCTACACTAACTGGCTTCAGTCTATAAAAGACTTTCATTGGCAGTAGAACTTGTAAGATGAAGTGTCCATATAAATGTAACTTACCCTTAATCAGCCCTGTGTGACCTGGAAAAGGAACTGTGAGGACAATGCCCAGAAGTCTATTCTGATTCGGTGTTCTGATTTATAACAAAATATCAAATTAATATCAGGTGTGTTTCCAACAACATCCAATAATTGATTCGTTTAAACTGAGTGGAGATCATTCTTGCATCTGTATTCTCCTGTTTTGTTATTCCTGTGGATTGTTCTCTGCAGGCAGGACACACGGAACTCCTGTAATAATACAGTCCATACCCCAAGGTTGGGAAGTAGGGTCCTTTTTGCGATATTATTACTACTTTAGCTATTAAAGTCTTTCATATCTGTTTTTATCCTCATCTTAAGCCTGAAAAAAACAAATTTTTATATTCTTTTTCAAGAGCTGACGATAATACTCACTGTAACAAAGACTAACATTTGTTGAGCTCTTCTATGCTGAGTTCTTCGTGTGCATTATCTCATTTAATTCTCACAACAATATGATGAGGTAAGCTTTTTTTAGTCTCCATTCTACAGAGGAAGCATAGAGAGATAAGTACCTTGCTTGAGATAACACCAGCAATCTCGGAAGTGTCGGATTTTGGAACACATCTGTGTTCACTGTGATCGCTGTGTACGACTGCCTCCTACCGTACAAAAAGGTTGAAGTGACTTCCTTTGCAATGCACATCTAGCTCGTAACAAAACCACAATCGAGATCTTGTTGCTTTAAAACTCTTGCTGTTTTCCACTGACAGCGAAAATAGAGAACAAACAATTCCAGGTAATCATGTGCCCAACAAAGAGTTGGAGATGCTATTACTTTAAAAAAAAAAAAAAGGCACAATAGATATTAAGGGACAATTTGTAGTATCTGCCTATATAGGGAAATTTTACTTTTTAAAAGGATATATGCATTTTGTAAAGATATATTCCAAACTGTTAAAATGATCATCTCTTGGAAATATTTATTGAACCTCAAACCCTTTTATTTCTTGCAGTTATCATGTGTTATTTTTAAAAGTAATGATGACTTGTTTCTTTTGATAATAAGAAAATGCAAAGCATTTAATTATTTTTTGCCTTCATAAATATCTTCTTAAGTAATTTAACAATACGTCTGAACTTTTTCTGCCCTTGTCCTTTTCTTTCTAATGTCAGTGTACAGATGGAGAAGTTACTGCCTAGAAAGTTGTACAAGGATTATCTCAGACTGAGAGCCTCCCACACTTAGTAGGTTCTCAGGTCCTAGTGAGAGGGCACTTGATTTAATTGCTCTGCCGGAATGCAAAGAAAGGGAAAGAAAGACCTGGGGAAACCAGGCAAAGGACAAAAAAAGGTCAGTTGAGATTAGAAAATGCTTTCCTACTTTATCAGCACAGATGGTCTTAAAGCTGAGAACTACATGAAGGTCAAAGGCCAAAGGGTCAGGTTAAGGTTAGTAAGAAAATGTTCTGCTTCCCTATTGGCATGCACAGCCTTAAAACCCAGTGGGCAGCTAAGAGCCTCAGTGAAGCACTTGTACACATGTGGGTGAGTTCTCTCTCTCACCTTCATTCAGGTCTGTTCTTCTGTAGGTCATAGGCTCACCTCGCTCTCACGCTTGCTCTCAGGAATGTTTCCTTATTGACATTGCCAATGGCCCTATTAAAAGGCTGTACTTAGTAGCCAGCTTCCTCATGCCACTGTGTGTTAGCTTTCTAATGATGAAAGAAGAAATTGAGGGCTACAGTGATCAAAATCTCTGCCTCCAGCAACCCATTCTGAGTTTTCATATTGCTGTCACATTTACCTTGGTTTCAGCTTTAAAAACAAAGCACTTAACAGCAACTAAACGAAGAAGAAGAGAGGTAGGGGAGATAGTGATGAGGAGAGAGTAACCTACTCTGGCAACACTATTTCGTTCTTTTTTTGGTACCAGAGGTTGACCCCAGGGGTGCGTAACCACGGAGCCACATCCCCATCCCTTTTTATTTTTTGAGACAGGGTCTCGCTAAATGGTTTGATTTTTTTTTAAAGAATGTTATTATCAGTTGAAACATTTAGAACCTAACTTTTTCAAACTGGCTTCTTTAATTCAGCAAAATGCCTTTGAGATTTATACAAGTTGTATGTATCAATAATTCATTCCTTTGTATAGCTTATAAATCCATTGTATGGATGTCCATTCATCCAGTGAAGGACATTTGTATTGTTTCCTGTTTTGGATGACATTGAATAGAGCTGCCACAAACATCTGTTTCTATGTACAAGGTTTATTTGTTTAGTTTTTGTTTTTGTTTTTCAGTGCTGGAGATTGAACCCAGGGTTTCATAAAGGCTAGGCAAACACTCTACCACTGATATATAGCCCATTCCCTGTGTACAGGTTTCGGTGCAAACATGTTTTTGTTACAGTGGAATTGCCAGATCTCTCTCTCTCTCTCTTTTTATTTCCCCAACACTGAGGATCAAACCCAGGCCTTGCGTGTATTAGGCAAGTGCTCTACCACTGAGCTACATCTTCAGCCCCTTTTATTTTATTTTATTTTGTTTTTAATTCTGAAACAGGGGTCTTGCTAAGTTGCCCAGCTTGGCCTCAAACTTGTGATCCTTCTACCTCAGTTTCCCAAGTAGCTGTGATTACAGGTATGTGTCACCATGTTTGATCATATTCTAGAATTTATAAGAATTTATAAGAAACCACCATACCATTTTCCCCAATAGCTGTAACATTTTGCATCCCTACAAGCAGTGTACAAGCATTCCAATTTTTTTTCACTTGTTTGCACTATTATAATGAAATACTTCAGAATGGGTAATTTATAGATAACATAAATTTATGGCTCACAATTCTGGAGCCTGGGAAATCCAAAATTAAGGTACTGGCATATTTGGTTTTCGGTAAGGGCCCATTCCATGTGAGGCTTGCGTGTCCTCACATGGTAGAAGGGGACAAAATACTCCTTCTCAAGCCTCTTTTATAAAGGAATTAGTCCCATTCGTGAGGATGAATCCCTCTTTCCCTAACCACTTTCCAAAGGCCCGATCTCTCAATACTGTCACCTTGAGGCTTAGGTTTCAGCATATGAATTTGGAGGGGACACAGTGCAGATCACAGTACAGTGGTTCTTCCATCTTGGCAGTGTTTGTTATTGTCAGTATTTTTATTTTCTACATTTTAATAAGTCTGTAATGTTATCATGTTTTACTTTGCATTTCCCTAGAGATTAATGATGGTAAACATATTTTCATGTGCTTATTTGGTTTCATAAATTCTCTTCAGTGAAGTATCTGTTCAAATCATTTACATATTTTTAATTTGGTTGTTTATTTCCTTACTGTTGAATTTCAAGAATTCTACAATTTGTTTTATTTTCTGCTGTGACTCCTTTGTGGAGTTTTATGGAATTTTCAAATATTTTCTTTCCATCTGTTGTCTTACAGTTTTTAAGAAAAAAAGGATTTTTTGATGCAATTCAGTATATCACATTTTTTCTCTTATGAATCATGCTTTAAAAAAAAAAGAAAGAGGGGACAGTGAGAGAGAGAGAAAGAGAGAAGCAATTTTTATTTAGTTTTTCATGTGACTCATTCCTCAAACACTTTGTTGTGTACATGGTGCTGGGGTTTGAACTCACATACTTGTGCATGCCAGGCAAGCATTGTAACTGCTGAGCCACTGCTGCAGCCCTGAATCATGCTTTTTATTGCATTCTGAAAACACTTTTTTTAAGAGAGAGAGAAGAGAGAATCAATTTTATTTAGTTTTTCATGTGGCTTTCATTGCTCCAACATTAGTTGTGTACGTGGTGCTGGGATTCAAACCCATGTCCTCACGCATGCCAGGCAAGTGCTATAAGCACCAAGCCACTGCTCCAGCCCCCCTGCAAACACTCTTGTAAAACCCAGATTACAAAGATTTTTTCCTATGATTTTAAAATTTTTTAGTTTTGTCTGACATTGTTCCATTTTGAAATAATTTTTATGTAAAGTATGAGGTTTGTTTTATTTTTGCATGTGGATGCCCAATTATCCTAACACCATTTGCTGAAAAGACTATCTTTCATTGAATTGTCTTTGCACCTTTGTAAAAAATGTACTCTACTTTTGGGTCTACTTGTGGACTGTTCCATTGATCTATATGTCTTTTCCTCTATAGATGCTATGCTATCTTGATTATTGTAGCTTGACATCATGGTATAACTTCTCCAATTTTGTTTTCTTTTTCAAAATTGTTTTGTCTATTTAGTTCCTTTTTCTGTATATAAATTTTAAAGTTAATTTATGATTGTTCATTGCTAGCATATAGAAACACAGTGGATCCATGTGTTGTTCTTGTATAGCCTGCCACTTAGCTAAACTTATCAGTTCTATGATCTCCTCTTGCTTTCTTTGCGGGGTGGGGGGAGTTTTTGAGTGATTTCATGTAGACATTCATGTCACCTGCAAATAAAGATTGGTTTATTTCTTGCTTTCTAATATTTGTGTCTTTTATTTCTTCTTCTTGCTTAATTCTGGCTAGGTCTTCAAGGATGATATTGAATTGTAGTGTTGAGACTGTACATCCTTCCCTTGTTCCTGAACTTTCAGTGTTTCATCGTTAGGTACGATGTTATCAAGAAGGTTTTCTGTAGATGCTTTTTATTGGATTCTATTTCTTGCTGCTGAGAGTTATTATTAGATGCTTTTTCTGTGTCAATTAATATGGTTATGTGGTTATTCTCCTTTAGACTGTTGATATAGCAATTTATGGTAAGCAATTTTTTTAAGAAAAAATTTAAGAAGTTTTTTTTTTTTTAAAGAGAGAGAGAGAGACAGAGAGAATCAATTTTTATTGACTTTCGTTGACATGACTTTCATTGCTCTGACACTTAGTTGTGTACATGGGTGCTGGGGTTTGAACCCGTGTACTCGCGCATGCCGTGCAAGCGCTGTAACTGCTGAGCTGCCGTGCCAGCCCCTATGGTAAGCAATTTTAAGATAGCAAACCAGCCTTACTATTATGGGTTGAACTGTGTTCTCTCAAAAAAAGATATGTTGGGGTCCCCAGAACCTCAGAATATGACCTTTTTTTGAGAAAGGGTGCATATAGTAGTAGTTAAGTTAAAATGAGATTGTTAGGGTGGGTCCTGTTCTAATATGACCCAAATCTTTATAAAAATGAAAACAGAAACACAGAGACAGACAAGCAAAAGAGAGAATGGCAAGAGCAGGGCCCTGCCAACCAACAGCTTCATCTCTAGGCTCCAGAACTAGGGACAATAGATTTCAGCTCACTCAGTTACTACGCTTTTTTATAGCACTTTTTACTACAGTGCATTATTACTGCAGCTCTAGTAACAGAACACACTTACATTCTCAGGATAAATCCCACTTGCACATGGTGTATTGTAATAACTTTTTACTCAATTTGCTAATATTTTATTGAGGATTTTTGTGTCTGGATTCATGAGAGATACTGATACATAGGTTGTTTCATTTTGTTTTGGTACTGGGAATTTAATCTGGGAGTGCTTTACCACCCCGCTATATCCCAGCTCTTTTTATTTTGAGGCAGGGTCTCAATAAGTTGCTGAGGCTGGCCTTGAACTTGCAATCCTCCTGTGTCAGCATCCCAGTCTGCTGGGATTACAGGCCTGCACCACCATGCCTGGCTGATTTGTTTTGTTCGTACTACTTTTGTCTGGTTTTGGTGTCAAGGAAATTCTAACCTTGCTAAGTGAGTTAGGAAGTATTCTCTTGTCTTTTCTGGGAAAAAAGGTGTAGCACTGGTTTTGCTTCTTCCTCAAACATTTGGTAAAATTCACTGGGAGATCATTTGAACTGAAGGTTTCTTTTTTGAAAGGTTCCTAACTACAAGTTTAACTTATTTGATATTCACAGGGCTGTTCAAGCTATTTAATACTGGGTGAGTTTGATGCTTTCTGATTTCTGAGAAATGCATCTATTTTATCTAAATTGTCAAATATATGTGCATAAAGTTGTTATAGTGAGTTTCTGCTAGACCGCATATAGCTTCATCATTTTTATTGTTTTAGTCATTCTGACAATTTCTATTTTTATAGTTCTATCTTTACATTAGTGTTTGTCTAGATTATTTACATTTAATGAAATTATTAATATAGTTTGGTTTGAGTCTACCATTTTGTTTGTTTCCTGTTTGTTCCCTTTTAAAATTCCTTTGTTTATCCTCTCCTCCTCCTTTTTGGTTATTTCCAACATTTTTAACTATTATTTTAAAATTTACTTATCATAGTCTTACAATTTATCTTTGCATAATATTTTGGTGGTTGATCTAGGGATACATATATAACTTTTCTCAGAATCACTATTTTATCTCTTCCAGTAAAATGTAGGAATCTTACACTACACAGGTCCTTTTACCTTCCAATTTGTGTTGTGATTGTTTTATATATTAGAATTACCTCCATTGGAAATCCATGAAACATTGTTAGAATTTTTGCTTTTAATCTTCTAATACAGAACTTGAAAGAAAGACAGTCTATTATACAATTCTCTGTATCTGTGGATTTCACATCTGTGGGTGCAGTCAACCTAAGACATACACACACGCGCGCACACACACACACACACACACATATTTGGATAAAAAAATGCATATATTAAAGATATTTAAATTTTTTGCCGTGCTGGGGATTAAACTCAGGGCCTTGTGCTTAAACAAATGTTCTACCATGGAGCTATACCTCAGCTCATGGATCAAAAATGTTTTTAAGAAAGCTTGCGTCTGTACTGAACATGTACAAACTTTTTGCTTATCACCCTTCCCTAAATAATACTTTGTAACAACTATATATTTAGCATTTACATTAGTTATTAAATATTATAAATAATCTTTAGATGATTTAAAGTATATGAGAGACTGTATGTAAGTTATATGCAAATATTACATTTTTTTGTTTTGTTTTGTTTTTGGTACTGAGGATAGAACCCAGGGTTACTCAACCACTGAGCCATATCCTCTTGCCCTTTTTTTAAATTTTGAAACAGAGCCTCCCTAAATTGCTAAATTACTGAGGTTGGGCTTTGAATTTTCGATGCTCCTGCCTCAGCCTCTGGAGCCACTGGGAGTTCAGGAGTGCGCACTGTACCTGGCAATACTATGCCATTTTATAGGAACACCTGACTGACTAGTCCATAGATTTTGGTTTTGTGGGAGTCCTGGGACCAGTCCCCCATAGGTAACCAAGGGAGACTGTATTTAAATTTACTATTGCTATAGATCTTTCTGCATTCCAGATGTTCCAAGTTTCCCTCTGGTAATTTTCCCTTCCATTTGAAGAACTTCGTTTAGCAGTTCCTTTACAGCAAGTTTGCTGCCCGCGACTTCTGTTTCCTTCCTCTGAGAATGTCTTTCTTTCTTCCTCATTCCTGAAGGATATTTTTTCCATAGGATATGGAAGTCAGGGTGCACCATTCATTTCCCTAAGCACTTTATGGAGTTGTTCTCATGAGCTCCTCTAGCTGCGCAGCCTTCCTTGCACTTTCTAATGGGAGATCAGGGAAAAAAAAAAAAGCAAAGGATGTTAGCCACGTCCTCTTGGGGCCACACACAGCTCCTCTCATCCCAACGCAAGTCTCCCTTCCCTCCGAATTCAGCATGTGTGAGCCCCCGCTGCCAGTCTTGCTGTCAGGAGGCCCTTTTCATGCTCCCCCAGCCTGAGTGAGGAGTTCACTCCATTTACACCCTCAGTCCAGAACAGGGTACAGTAAAAGAGGGAAAGAAATCATCACTGGATCAGCAGTGGTTCGTATTTTTTTGCGATCTGCATGTTGCCGTCCACTTTGAGGGCTCATTTAACTGCTCCCTGCATTCTGTTCAGGTTTTATGGCTTCATTTACCAGGACAGACAAGAGTGGAAAGTGCTTACTCCACCTTACCTGGAACCAGGACTCTCTCTGCATTCAAGTTTTAAAAATTTTTATTGAGATGAAATTCATATAACATAAAATCATCCACTTTAAAGTGAACAACTCATTGGCATTTAGTACACGTACAATGTTGTGCAATCTCCTTTTTTCCGTACCAAACCCTTTTCATTACCCCAAAATACAACCTGGTAAATAGTTACTCACCTTCCCAACTTTCCCCCAGCTGTTGGCAATCACTAATCTGCTTTCTGTCTCTGTGGATTTATCTGTTGTGGATATTTCATATGAAGCATATTTGGCTTCTTTTAGCATTTTTAAAGGTCCCTCCACTTTAGAGAGGAGATCAGTGTTTTGTACATCCCCAGCCCTTTTTAAAAATGTATGCTTTAATTTTATTTTGAGACAGGGTCTCACTAAGTTGCCCAGGCTGGCCTCAAACTTGTGATCCTCCTGCCTCAGTTCCCAAGAAATTGGGATTATAGGCATATGCCACCATGCCCAGAAATATCTTTGCTCCTTTTGTAGAATACTCTTTCCTTGTGCTTGATTTATATTCTAATGCTATGGCTAGAGAGAAATTACATGTTTCATATGTTCACTAGTCATTCTCATTTCTTGATTTATGAATTATTATTTATATATTTGCTTATTTATATAGCCAGGACTGCATCTAGAATGCTTCCAGTCACAATTAACAGAAAATCTAACCACAGCTTTAACCAATTGGGGGTGACTATTTTCTGACAT
Source organism: Aplodontia rufa (assembly GCA_004027875.1). Classification (NCBI taxonomy): domain Eukaryota; kingdom Metazoa; phylum Chordata; class Mammalia; order Rodentia; family Aplodontiidae; genus Aplodontia; species Aplodontia rufa. The sequence continues at coordinate 24,870 of PVKS010008976.1, read as the reverse complement.
TGCAAAACTTATGCAAGCAGGCAGCGGCTAGCTGGGTTAGCAGTTTGGGGATGTCAGCATGATATCTTTACAATCCAAGGTGGTGGTAGCTGTTCAGGACATCACATGCAAGTTCAAGAAACGAGGATAAGGTAGAGACAGCTGCATATTTCAGTATAGATCCAGGAGTGGAAGTGTTCTTTTTAGCATGGAGGTAAAAACTTTTCCAGATCATCTCCCAGCAGATCTTCCCTTTATGTCTCGTCTACCAGTATGGCCACTGTTAGCTGCAATGGAATAGAAAAAGCAAGGAATGGGACTGAAATGCTGCATTAGGCTTAGCCCAGTCATGATCCATCCCTTGGTACCAAACACTTTGCTGCTCACAAGGAACTAGAAAGTAGAGGAGCCAGGGAATGCATTCTAGAAAGCAACCAACATGGTCTTAATCTTGGAGTATGCGTGCATGGATGTGTGTGTGTGTGCGTGTGTGTTCCCTTATTGATTTGTGTGTTTCTCTATACATTAAAGAAATTGATATTTGTCTTATAAATTTATTTCCCAATTTCTGGCTTGTATTTAATTTCTATTTATCTGAATTTAGGAGTTTTTCTTTATTTTTCTGTAGTAAAATGTACAAGGTTTAAAATATTTTTCCTCTTGTTTTTAAGATCATAGGTTCTGGGGCTGGAGCAGTGACTCAGTGGTTGGAGCACTTGCCCGGCATGCGCAAGGACCCAGTTTCAAACCCCAGCACCATATATACAACTAAGTGTCAAAGAATAGAGGCCAGATGAAAAACTAAATAAAGTTGATTCTCTTTCTCTCTCTCTCTCTCTCTCTCTCTTAAAAAAAAAAGATAATAGGTTCTCCCTACCTATAGATTAGGTCAATATTCACTTCTAGGCTGGGCACAGTGGCATATACCTGTAGTCCTAGCTACTCGGGAAGTTGAGGCAGGAGGATTACTTGAATCCAGGAGTTTGAGGTCACCTTGGGCAACATAGCAAGACCCATGTCTCAAAAAAAAAAAAAAAGAAATAAAGAAAAGAAAAAAGAAAAGGAAAAATAGATCACTTCTAGATTTTAAAATCTTTTTTTTTCTAAGTGAGAGGGACAGTGAAAAGAGAGAAAGAGAATCGTTTTTATTTAGTTTTTCATGTGGCTTTCATTGCTCCGACACTTTGTTGTGCTAGGGTTTGAACCCAGGTCCTCATACATGCCAGGTGAGTGCTGTAACTGCTGAGCAACCTCTCCATGCCCTAAAATCTTTTTTAAAATTTAACTTTTTAACCTATCTCATGTATATTTTGTCTTTAAAGTAGCATAATCATATAAATTGATTTCTCCCGAACAGCTACCAAATCGCTCTGGTACCATTGATCTCCATTTGTTTCTATGACCCCTGATATACAATAGGTCCCCACTTATCTGTGGTTTTGCTTTCTGGGGTTTCATTTACCTGTGATCACCCACAGTCTGAAAATATTGAATGGAAAACTCCAGAAATAAGCAATTCAGAAGTCTTAAATTGTACCCCGTTCTGAGTACCAGGATGAAATCTCCCTCTGTCCAGCTCTATCTCACCTGGGATGTGCATCATCCCCTGGCCCCGTGTACCCCAGGGCACCAGCCTCCTGCTGGTCTCTTCATAGTGGGCTCAGTCTCCAGATGCACTGAGTGGTGCTGCAGTGCTTGTGTTCAAGTAGCCTTATGCAGTGGTTCTAGCCGTGTCACAGTGCCCGTGTCAGTCATCGCACTTTGTCTTGTCCATGGGTGTTGGATGGCGTCACTCGGCATGAGAAGGGTGAGGACTGGACAAGGTGTTTTGAGAGAGAAAGTACATTCACTTAACTTCTATAACACCATATTGTTACGATTGTTCTGTTTCATTCTTAGTTGTTGTTAATCTCTCACTGCCTAATTTGTAAGTTAAGCTTTATTGTAGGTATGTGCAGGGTGTGTATAGGGTTCAGGACTATCGGTGGTTTCAGGCACCCACTTGAAACATACCCTCCATGGATAAGCAGGGACTGATGTATTGCTTTTAGGGAAAAGACCGTGGAACAAATAAACAAGAGCAGCAATAAAGGATCCATGAGGCAATATGCTACAGCACCAGCTTTCTTTTTTCTTGTTTGTTTGTTGTACTGGGGTGCTCTCCCACTGAGCTACACTCCCAGCCCCTTTTATTTAACATTTTGAGATAGGGTTAGGCTAAGTTGAGGTTGGCCTTGAACTCGTGGGCTCAAGTGATCCTCCTTCCTCAACCTCCCAACTAGCTGGGATCACAGGTGTGCGTCATTGTGCCCCGCCACAGCATCAGCTTTCATGGAATCAGGAGATTACAGAGAAGAGACTTTGGTAAAAAGAAGTGTGATTGCTATACCTATGTTAATTCACTTAGGATTATGTTTCAGTTTCCTTCCTCTTCCCATTCCTATGCCAGGTGGCAAACCCAAATAAGGGTAGACCATTCATGAAGTCTCCACCAAGTGACCTGGTTGTTATTTAAAGTTGGTTCTTTTGCTAAGCAAATTAATGCTCTGGCAGGGTGGTTTGATATTATGTGTATGTAAATATATGTATATATGTATAAATATATATATATATACACACACACACACACACACACACATTTTTCCCCACCCACTGTTCCTGGCTCATAACTCCCTCCCAAAGCAGGGCATAGAAAGTAGAATCTCTCCTCCCCGAGGCAGGCCATTGAAACTCTAATCCAGCTCCCCTGCCCCATCTCCCTACTTTGGAACTGCAGACTATAAAAGAATTTCTGGGACCTACCTTGTCTGATACTAGATGATGGATCTTCAACTTCAGAAGGGTCCTGCCCCACACCTACAAGAAGAAATGCTGAAGAATCAGAACAGGCCTTGCTGAGTTTTCCCACCCAGCACTCGATCATACCCTTCTTGTGCAATTACATTTCACCGTGACTGTCCATGCTTTGGTCATGCCTATACAATAAAGTCTCCGTCAAAACCCAAAAAGACAGGTCTCTGAAAGCTTGCAGAGAGCTGAACACAGGGAGATCCCTGGAGGGTGGTGCACCTGGAGAAGGCATGTACGTGCCATGCCCCTTCCCATGTGCCTCAGCCTATGCCCTCTTCATCCATATCCTTTGTCCTTTATGATAAACCAGTAAGCATAAATGTTGAGATCTGAGAGCCACTCAAGCAAAATTAATCAAACTTGAAGAGGGGTTGTGGTGATCCCCAATTTATAGCCAGCTGGTCAGAAGCACAAGTTAAAAAATAATCTGGGGGGGCTGGAATGGTGGCTCGGCGCTTAGGGCGCTTGCCCAGCATGCGCGAGTACACGAGTTCAAACCCCAGCACCACATACACCAAGAAGTCTTGGAGCAATGAAAACCACATGAAAAACTAACTAAAAATTGTTTCTCTCTTTCTCACTCTCTCACTGTCCCTTTCTCTTTAAAATAATAATTAATAATGATCTGGGATTTGCAACTGGCATCTAAAAGTGGGAGCAGTGTTGGGGACTGAACGCTCAACCTGTGGATCTGGCACTCTGGGTAGATAGCGTCAGAACTGAATGGAAGTAGAGGTCACCTGGCTGATGTCCACAGCAGAACTGCTTGCTGGCTCACTGGACAGGAGAGGTACCCACACAATTTATCACAGAAGTGTTCAGTGTGGCTCGCTGTGGTGTGAGAGCGAAGAAAGCAGTTTACTAAGTTCCTAATTTGTAGCAAGCTTAATTTGCTTTGTAAAGCTATTAAATCATAAAATAAGCAATTAATAGAATGACTAGATAAGTAAGTAAGCAAGCAAGCAAACAAACAAAAAAAACCCTGCAGATGTTGTGAATTTACTGTTTCTTGCTGGCAGGGGAGCTGGGAAAGCTCTTCAAGAGATTATTCTCTGTATTGGAGACGGGGTCCAGCCAGGAAAACAACCCACTGTGTTTAAAATAGAATTAATGCAATGAATTGGCTACAAGATGACAAAAAGAAGCAGAGAAAACAATCAGGAGACAGTGAGGCAAACCAGAAATTGGGCGAAGGCAGAGGCAGGGGAAATCCTTGGTTTGTTGCTGACCAGTGTCAAACTAGCAGGTTTAACAACCAGCTTGCAAAATTCCTGAATATTTAAAGATCTGTCCTTGTAAGCCAGTAGAAGCCAGCCCTAGCACAGCCCTGGTCTAAGGGACAATAGAAGCAGGTGGTATTATCTAAGCCCTCAGGCTAGAGTTCCCCAAGAGAAACTGGTATTTGTGACTAGGGATATGGATATGTAGAAGACACAATCATTTCTAGAAGTTCTGCGTGAGCCAGGGGGAGGAGGATAAATATCCAGGAGCCCATTTTTCTTGTTCTCTAATCTCCTGCCAGTTCCTGCGGAACCCAGCTGGAAGCAGATGGGCAGGTTGTGAGAGTCTGGGAAATAGAGCCAGCAGGGGTCATCTCCTAGCAGGCAAAGCGGGGCAGGAAGGAGACTGTCACTTGTCCCCTTCTTTTGTCTTCCATTCTTGTTCTTTTCTGTCATTCTTTAGATTCTTCATTTTCTCACTGCCCATTTATATATTGCTCCCCTGCCTGAAAATGCTCGGGACTCTCTCTTTGCATTATCCTATACTATTGTTCACACCTATTCTTTGCTCCTTTACACTTTTCCTCTCTTGCTTCTGCACCTTTGGGAGTTGCCCAATTCTCCTATATGTCTCTGTGTTGCTCCTCTCTCTGCTTTGTACCTTTCTCAGTCCCTTACCAGAAAAGGATGTGATCAGGCTTTACCTTGCATGTGGGAGTCAAGGATTTTTGGTGGAGAGGAAGAAAGTCTCATTCAAGGGAAAGGGGGCCTTGTGGAAAGGTTATGCCTATACTGAAACTGGAATTCAAAGGATTTGGAGACCAGCCCCAAACTCGCTCATCTCCCATGGCCCACACTGCCCTCCTCCCAGGAGGACTTTGATTCCCTCACATCATGCAGCTGCCTTCTTCACCTGGTCCATATTCTGATGGTGATGGACATCCTGGTACATCTCTAGCCAGCCTGTGGATGGGCTGCTCTAGGGCCAAGTATCCGATCCGTAGCATCTCCTGGGGAAAGCTTAGAGCCGGACTTTCTAAGCAGGGACTGGTCCGTTCAGTTCCACTACAGTGATATAGCATTGGTGCAGGACATGCTGAGACTCACCTCGACCAGTGGGAGTCGTGCATTTGCTTTCTCTGTGCTCACTCTGCTTCTCCTCTCTGGAGAAGCACTGCGCACTAAGGCTAACCACATACCTGATGCATCTACCAGGCATCTGTGATGACAGGTCTCAGACCACAGGCTCTGCTAAGACAGATATTCCCAACCTTGACTGAAATTAAAACCATCTCGGGAACACTCAAAATAGCCAAGGCCAAGCTGGGCGTGATGGTACGTGACTGTCATTCTAGCAACTGGGAAGAGTGAAGCAGGAGGATTACAAGTTTGACGTCAGCCCGGATAACTTAGCAAGACCCTCAGAACTTAGGAAGAACCTATCTCAAAATTAGAAATTAGAAAAAGCCTTGGGGATGTAGCTCAATGGTAAACATGCCTGGGTTCAATTCCCAGTCCCAAAAAATAAATAAATAATGAATAAATAAAAACTACCACTGCCAGCGCCCCAACCCAAGACATTCTGGCTTAATTGCTGTGTGACCAGACTGGTATGGTATTGTCTTTTTAACGCTCTTCGGATGACTTAATGTGCACTGAGGGATCCCACCCTGGCTGCCTGGACACTTGGATTCTGGACCTCACCTTTTCCATTTTTTTTTCTACAGTCCATTGCTTTGCACTCATTGAGGCACAGTTGATCTCTCAGGAAGCCCTGTGCTTTGAGAAGGAAAAAGCCTTGGGTCCTAGCAAGAAGCAATCAATAGAGTTATGCTTGACAAATGTAATTAACCTTGTTTCTAGTCCTTTCCCATCTTAAAATTACTTGGCAGGATCAAAGGACCTCCTGCCCCTAAAGCTGTTTAGTCTGGCAACTGGAAGAATCGCTTTTTACTTTTGTTGTTTTTGTTTTATTTTTCTGCCCACTGTGTATGGGTTACTATAAACACAAATGCTGGAATGACCACAAGCTGATTAGATCCTAGCCTTATGAACTATCTTCCTTTATCCCACTGTGTAGTCAGACATTCTTCACGTTAGCTATTGAGTGGGTATGTTCCATGCCTATTTTTAAAATTTCTGTCATGTGTTTTGTGTGTCGTTCTTCCTTTGCTCCCAGATGTCATAAAGGCATATAAAAATAATCTTGGGGATTGTGCATGTCTGAGGGTAGGTGGGTCCAACTTGCTGACTGAGTTACAACATTTGCACTTGAGCCTGTACTTTGAAGTTTCCCTTTGGAATCACCAGAGGCTAAATAGGAGCTCTGCTTGCTGAAAGTTGTCCTGTAAGTAATCTTTATAGGTAGTTTGCTTCTCAATATGAAGTGCTAGTAGGGGGAATTCTGGCAATGGCTTCTTGCTCTCACAGGAAAGTCTGTACGGAAGTGCATGGCCACTGCTTTCTAGTCTGCTTCCAGGTACCTCCTCCTCATTTTGGGCACCTGTCCCTCCTATCCTCAGCAATCCCTCTCCTCACCCTCCAAAACTCATTCTTATGTATAGGTCACAGTATAGCGCTGGCTCCAGAGAAGGCAACTGCAAAGGCCAATAAATTAGGTCACGTCTTTCTGTAGCTGTTAAATTGCTTTGCCACTGCCATCCAGGCAAAAGTCTTTAAAGGGTTTATGAGTAACTTACTCGCTCCAGCGTAGCTGTCTCCGACTTCAAAGCCGCAGCAGACCGCACCCTCACCCAGCTGGACTGAGCTCTAGTTCCAGCTTCCTCCTGGGCTTTCTTTTCACTTCCCCAACATGTCAGCTTCCAACACTCTTCAGGGCCTCTCAGAGCCTTGAGGAGTGCTCATAGGAACAGAGCAACACTTAAGTAGAAATTTCTTAGTTGTGTCTAAAAATTAGCTCACAAATATGTAAATGCCACAATTTCCAAACAGTCTCCCAAAACAAAAGTGATGGTTCAGTGGTCTGAGTGGTACAAACCCTTTTCTGTTCACAGATTACCTGAGCTCCATCTGAGTAGCCATGCAGGCACTCACAGAGGGCAGTCCCCTAAGATGGCAGATCCAGCACCTCTGGGGTTAGGGTCATTTCAGGAAAGAAGCCAGGCCTCAGCTCCTTCTTCAGCTTGGGTATGCCTTCCTTCCTAGGAGGCAGGTAGTCATCAGGAATTTTTGACTGTAGGTCAGCCATCCATCCAAAATAAGTGTTGCATTGCGATTTTATCTCTTTCGCTTGGAACTGCTGGGTGTATCAGGTCCTCCATTTAGAGCACTGGAACCTGTCACTGTGTCAGATCCCTGCTCTCAGTGCCTCAAAGCATCTGGGGACAGAGTTTGGGGACCTCTGTGTTCCTCTCTATAATGAGAGCACCATAGCATAGATCCCCCCCCCCCATCATGATTCAACAACACTTCTGTTTAGCAACACACACTTATTTAGCAAATGTATTTGAGGTCTTATTATGCACCTAGTAGCAGAGACACAAAATGTGAGAACGGATTTTCCATGTCATTTAACCCCATGATGGGGGAAGGATGCTTGGACTGAGTCTCCAGGAAGGCGAGGGGTGAATAAAGGTGGGAAGGGCATTCCATGTGCAGGTAGCAGCACTGGGTAAGGCACCAAGATGAGAAAGATGGGGTGAGATGCATCAGCCTCCATAGTGGGTATCACCAGCATCCACAGCGGGAGGCAGTGACGGGCAGAAGCATGAGCAAGGGTGTACGGAAGGGGACCATGGAAGGCTTGTGTGCCATGCTGAGGACCCTGGGCTTGACAAAGTTAGAAGTGAAGAGGAGCCATTGAAATATTTAGAGCAACAGAATAACAAAGTCAGGTTTTCTTCTTAGGTGGGCAGCTCTGAGTGAAATCTGGATTAGGGGAGAGTTGTGTGTAGGGGCTTAAGTGTCACCTAAAGGTCATGTGTTGGAAACATCCCTCCAGTGCAATAGTGTGAGATGGTGGAGTCTGGTAATATACGTAGGCCATGGAGGCTGTGCCCTCATGAATGTCTGAATGTTGTTATCACAGGAATGTGTCAGTTATCAGGATAGTGGGCTTGTTACACAAGCACGTCTGCACCCCCCACAGCCCCTTGCTTGCTTGCTTGCTGCTTCATGCCCTCCTGCAATAGGATGACCCCTGCCACTGCTGACGCAGTGCTCTTGAACTTCCCGGCCTCCAAAACCATGAGAAAAATTTTTTCTTTATAAATTACCCAGTTTGTGGTGTTCTGTTGTAGCAACACAAAATGGACTTCTGTGGGGGCCTTGACAAGGAGTGAAGAAGAAGGGAGAGAGTCAAGAAATATTTGGAAAATCAGATTTGCAGGACTTTCCAAGGTGACTGATTGATTAGCTGTAGGAGGAGGGGGATAGGAGGCTTTGTATGAATTCAGGTTTCTTACTTTGACTGAGGTTTTGATATTTAACTTACTGTTTACCTCAAACTAATGGATCCAAATGGACTCTACACTTTGTGAGTCCAGGGTGTGGCAATATATCTGAATACTAAAGGATGCTGATTCATCTATCAACTTTGAAACATTTAGAATCTCTCTCTCTCTCTCTCTCTCTCTGTCTCTCTCTCTCTCTGTTTGTATTGGGGATTGAATTCAGGGCTGTTTTGCCAGTGAGCTACATCCCCAGACATTTTCTTTTTTTCTTTTTTCTTTTTTTTGGGGGGCGGGGACAGAGTCTCACTAAATCGCTGAGGCTGGTCTCAAGCTTGCAATCCTCCTCTCTCAGCCTTCCAAATCACTGGGATTATACGCATGCACCACTGTGCCCAGCTGAGACATTATCTTTTGATATGCATTATTTCTTGGCAATCAAGGTCAGGTTTTAGACCTGTGACCAGAATTGGGGATAAGGGCAGATTTCAAAGCAGAACTCTGGCAAGGGCCTTGGAACCATTCTTCAGCTCCAGATGGCCTGGTGAAGGACTTCTAGGGGAGAAACTGAAAGCAGCCACCTGACAGTAGAGGAGGGGATTGATTGGCACATAGATAGCACCACACAGGCGAGGTGTGGAGAACAGCCTGCCTCGCAGCAGGTGCCCAGCAAGCCAGAGGAAAATGCAAGTGCTTTCATTTCCTGCCTTTCAGCTTTGGACTTTGGTAAGGAGTTTTCTCTCCTTCCTCTTCCAAGCAAAAATAATCAAGACGGACTAATCATTAAGACTTCCCACTCAAAAGAAAAAAAAAAAAGCAGGACACTTCATTTCAACGACTGTTTCTCCAATCAGCAATAAGCCAGCTTTTCAGCAGCACCCTCCCCTTTAATACAGGGTCAGAAGCCCTGTGCTTCACCTTCAGTGAGTGGTAGTTCCCCTCACTCCAATGTGTTCTGGTTTTGAAGCTTGTCCAGAGCCACTGAGAAGAAAGGCAAGCATCATACTACCCATCAGCCACCAGGTAAGCTGCTAAGCACCAGGTGAAGCCCCTGGAAGAGCATTTGGCATTATTCCAGAATTTGCTTAAATATATTGAACAGACGCTCCTAGGGTCAAAGCAGCAAGGCTAAAAATGGTATTTTCAGCAAGACATGATGACGAAGAAAAGAGACAGCCCTTTCAGATCTTTTTATGATTTCAATTACTTAAAGAAATCCCAACATTTTGGGAGATTGACATGAGTGATGTTTTCATTCATATTAAAATAAGGGATACATGACAAATATTTCAAGGATCTACTCTCTATGAGATATGCAATCTGCTATGTAAATGCAAAGTGTAGGGTTCAAGAAATTGATAACCTATTTGGGAGGACACAACATGAGAATTTTAACAATATTATAGGCCTGCACCTAAGGACCTGATGGGTGGCACAGATAGTAGCAAAGCGGGGGCGGTTGGGAGTGAAAGATGGATAGGAGCTGTGCTTGCTAGGAACGATTTTATAGAGGCTGATATTAGAGGTGTGATGCGGCTACATGGAATGATTTCCAGTTTTGGCTTGCTAACATTTCCATTGAATCAATTCTACATACCCTACTCTATTGAACTTTAATTCATAGTTGGAATATGTGCATCTTCAATTCAGAAAAACCATTCATGTCTATACTAGAAACTGAAGTTCTAAAGGAAAGGCTGGCGCTCGTTCATTGTGGTAACTCCTGGCTTGCCCTGGTGCCTTCTGTCCTGCCTGATTTCCTGTCCTCCGCTCTTCTCAACAATCTGTTTACTTTCAGTAAGTTTTGCTGAATGTTCACTGATTTTTAACAACCTGGCATACAGCGAATGATCTTTAGTTTAACTGCTTTCATTTTACTTTAAAATCTTGTTATATGTTAAATAGAAAAGAGGCACAAAATAATTTCTGATTGAGAAAGAAATGAAGTATGGTTCAAGGGCTTATGGCTTCTTTCTGTGTATCTCTGGCTTTTGGTTGAACCCATTGCCTTGGGGAATAACTGTGCACTGTGCTGGTCTCCCTATGAGTCAGTGGTGGGCAGGAGGCCAAAGAAGGAAACCTCAGTTTCCCCTCCAATCTTTGTCTGTTACAGGAGTGTGCAGGAAGCCTCCAAAAGGCTTGCATGATCTGAGTATCAAATCTTCTTCTCAGTATTTACCAAGGAGTTGAGAGAATTTTAGTTTCTGGGATTCTGGTTTATAACCTAATGACCTGGTATGGTAATAAATATATTAATAGATAATGATTGACCTCTATGAGTATATTTGGACAGTTTTTCAGATACAAGGTTAACAAATGAAAACTTTGTAGGTTGCTTACCGCAAATAAAACAAAACAAAGCGAAGTCATTTTCTCTCCTACTTTCCTTTCTTCGCTTTTTCTACATACCCATAATGACCTTCGCTCATCCCCTATGCACACACTGAAGTTACCTTGCAAATCACTCACTCGTTCCGTCAGCAATGAGCATCACTACTGATGAGCAATGATGATCTCAGACCCTGCCCTAATGGAGTTTAGACTCTGGTAAAGTCTAGTTCTGTCTTTTAAGGCAAATCTTCACAAATGCTTTTCAAGCCCTTAGCTAGAATTTATCTTATTGTTCTTCATGATTATAAATCATGAATCTTGGTTTTCTATTATACATGTCCTGTGTTAAATGCCAGCTACTTTGGACGTATCTTTTTTCCACCAATAGATGCTAAATTTCCTATCATGTCTTCATATCATCCTTACAAATTTGAAAGCTCATTGTGGTTGAATTGCTTGATTTTGTTTGCATTCAAAAAGACATTTTCAATCATTTAGCTAAATGTTAAAGCACTGAGTTGGGTCGTGGGACAAAGGATGTGTAGAAGGGACATTGCAGTCAAAAAAGAAACTAAAAAGATCACCTGGGGGATGGCAAGGAGTTTGGAATGCTTGGCACTTAGAGTTTAAATGAGGGAGCAATGGGAAACGATACAAATAGGAAAGCAGGGAAGTGGTCATGAAGAGCTGGGTTCCAAAAATGAGAAAAACGAGACATAGATGTTATTTGATCAGCCCACGTAACAAAGGGATTAGAATCCATCACCTGATTAGCCACACCATCCAGGCCCAGCTCCTCCCAAAGGCTCAGACCGTGATTTTACGCTCCCCTGCCAGTCTGGGGCAGTTTGCTAGAAAAGATTGGGCCAGTGATGGCAAGTGTCCATGACACCATTTTCTGTATAGTTGGGCCCTATTATTCCTCTCTTTGAATTTACCACTGCAGCCCGAATGGAGGCTAGAGCAAGAAGAGGCCAACAACCAAGAAAGTGAGTGTCCTGAAGGCAGCATCCACACTGGTCTGCGTGTGCTGTTGTGGCCAAGCTGAGCCTACCTGGTGACATTGAGACCAGCCTGTGAGCTACACTCTGAAGCACATATGTAGAGTGGCCAGCTCTGCCATGGCTTTGGTGCTTTAACTTGAACATCACAGAGCCAATGTTTTCAGTGACACCTAGGTTAAATAATAAGCAAAGGTTATAAAACTACTCATATCCAATGAACACATGGAATAATGTTCAACTTGCTAATAATCAGAGCAATACAAAAAGAAAGAGAGATAAAAGTTTTTTTTTCTTTTTGGCCAATCAAATTTGCAAGGATAAAAAAGAATAGTAATGTTTCCCCCTCAATTGGATCTCTATATATATATCTAATAAAAAAACTGATATGATCAAAGCCATGGGAGAATGGGCCTTCTTTTTTAAATTTTATTAAGAAATTTATTTGTTGAACAATCAAACATGCTTCTAATGAAACAATATAATATATATATAAATTCTGAAAATTAGATTTACCCCCAAAAGCCCCCCAATTACACACCCTTATCCCTCCCCCACTCCTTCCCAATACATCTCTACAAATGCCTTAGGTTATATGTCATTACACCTTTTCAGGATTTAAAACATGAGAATTGACCTCCTTTCTCAATGGCCAGGGTCTAGCTCCAGCCTCCACAGATGAGTGGACATTCAACCCTTGGTTCTCTGGGTTATGCTGATTTCACTCAGCATAATTTCTTTCATAGCCATCCAATAATGGGCCTTCTTATGGGGAATAATTAATACAACCTTTCCTCAGAATAATTTGGTAATGTATTTTATTTTATTTTATTTTATTTTTTATTTTATTTTTTTTAGAAAGAGGGACAGTGAGAGAGAGAGAGAAAGAGTGAAACAACTTTATTTAGTTTTTCACATGGCCTTAGTTGCTCCAACACTCAGTTGTGTACGTGGTGCTGGGGTTTGAACCCGGGTCCTCATGCTTGCAAGGCAAGCGCTGAAACCGCTGAGCCACCGCTCCAGCCCTGGTAATGTATTTTATAAATTATTATAACATTCATCCTTTGGCCTTGAAATTCCACTTCAAAGAAATTTATTCTTCAGAATTTATCAGAGATGTACACAAATGCCAGCTTTGAAATAAGTTCACTTCAACATAATGACTATGAAAAATTAGAAACAACTACATACCAACAATAGTAACACCTGGTCACCATTGTTCTAGAGTAGGTGCATACATTAACAGAGATACAATGGTAGAATATTATAGCACAGCACTCTTACTATAATGCTAAATGAGAACTATGGGCTGCACAATAGTCTGTATGGTATAAAAGCATTTTTTAAAAATATGGATACAAGGATGCCAGGCATGATGGCATATACCTGTAATCCCAGCAACTTGGGAGGCTGAGACAGGAAGATCACAAGTCAAGGCCAGCTCAGCAAACTAGAGTGGCCCAGAACAACTTTTAGTGAGACTCTGACTCAAAAAAAAGAAAAAAAGATTAAAAAGGTTTGGTATGTAGCTCAGTGGTAAAGTGCCCCATGTTCAATCCCCAAATCAGTCCCCAGTGCAATAAATAAATAAATAGATAAAAAGAATATACATAAGAGTGTGTGGATGCCTGTAACTATAGCTACTTGGGAGACTGAGGCAGGAAGATCTCAATTTCAAGGCCAGCCTGGGAACATAGGAAGACTTCATCTAAAAATATTTTACATTAAAAAATGCATACATGCTGGGGGGATATTAACCAAATTACATTATTATTTTGTATGCATGAATGACTATGTTACAAGAAATTCCATCATTGTGTACAACTATAGCATACCAATAAAAAAGTGAAAAATGCATACATATATAACTGGCATGTTGTTCAAGAGGGAATTATGAAATACAATCAGAAAGCATCTTTAGTTTTTTTTTTTTTTAATCTCCTATTCCTTTAAATACTCCTGGATAAAAACAAGGGGTATTCCCATAACCTTTTGTTCTAACTCTTATAAAGTCCTCTGGTCACTTTAAGACACAAAACACAGCCTACTTCAGTGGAATAATTAGAATGTTCAGTCCCAGGTTAATTCCAGCCTTATTCAGAGGAGTATCCATTTCCTCTCCCACAGCCACCTCTTGCTGCAGGGAGGTGCCTGTAACGATGAGGAGGGATTCCATCCTTCTCCCTTTCCTTGGAAAGTCTCTTCCTCTCTTCTCCTTCCATATTGGGTTTTGACCACACTCTAGGGCTGAAGTGGATGGTGGTTCAGTGGGAGAAGAGGTACAAGTTTGAATGGGAGGCATAAGCTGAAAAGCTGTCTCTTGGCTGGAGTGGTTGTATAGTGGCTCAGAGTCTCAGGGTTGGGCAGGTGTTTAGATTTGCCTCTTTTCTTGTGTGTGCTTATGTGGCTTTTTTAGAGATGGTCCATGGCCAGGCCCCACATAGCAGCTCTTTTTAATGCAGATAAAAACTTTCCCCTGCTTTCTGCTAGGAACCCAGTGATTCATCCACAACCTTTTTCTATTGAGGTTGAAAACAACCTCTGGAGCCAGCTGTAAAGGACATGAACTGTGAGAATTCCATGTCTCCTTAGCCTGTCCTGTGTCCCCATATCTTGCGCATGGAAAGCACACAATTTTTTGCCAAAGAAACTCTGCAAATGAGGACTGACAACCAGTGAGCTACGCACTTCACTCTGCAAACCAAGCAGCTGGTCAGCCCCAGTTTCTCAAACTCAGACTTCTCAGGCAGGAGTATGACACCAGTCTGCCTATCCCTACCTCCAGAGTGTAAGGGACATAATGAAGCTCTTCCAGTAGTAATGTTGAAGCTCCTCTCTAAAGAAAGCATCTTTACAGATACTCCTATCACCACTCTCTTGAAGGAGACTGTGACTCTTTTTTATTTTTTTATTTTTTTAGGGAATCAGTTTTTATTGAGTTTTTTACATGGCTTCTTTGTTGCTCTGACATTCAGTTGTATACGTGGTGCTGGGGTTTGAACCTGTGTACTTGCGCATACCGGTCAAGCGCCATAACCGCTGAGCCACCTCTCCAGCCCTGGGATTGTGACTCTTAACAATATGTCTTCAGCTTTTGATTGATTCTGTAAATTGTAGCAAGGGTGTTCTTCTGATTAATCATCTCACAATTCATTTGGATATCTGGAATCTCTTGCTTTCATGCCTCAGCTAAAACTGAGACAGGGAGAGTCCTAGTCCTGTTACTGCTGCTTTAAAACAGTTGGATAAATGTACAGACAGACAGACACACCTGTGCGCGCGCACACACACACACACATACGTACACAGTGATAACATGATAGTAGTATCTCAGGTATTCTGGAGATTTTGAATAATTTTTTTCTTCAAAATTTTTCTGTAATTTCCAAGTCTTCTGCATCATGTGTAATTATATTTTTATAATTTAAAATGTTAACTTAGGGGGCCAGAGTGGGGACTCAGCAGTTACAGTGCATGCCTGGCATACACAAGGATCCTGGTTCAAACCCCAGCACCACATATACAACTAAGTGTTGGAGAAACAAGGACCAGAATAAAAATAAATAAAATTGATTCTCTCTTTCACTTCTCTTACTCTCTCCCTCTCTCCTAAAAAACAAAACAAAACAAACAAAAAAACTTTACAGTGGCAGAAAAAAAAATCTGTTTTGTTGACACTTGAAATTTCCTGTTCCCATGCTAAGAACCCCATTGTGTAAGAATTTCTACATGTTACTTATGGCTGGGTGTTTTAGGTGACAAGGAGCATATACTACCTCAAGTGAAGTTGGCACTTTATGGTAAGGATTCTAGGAGGAAGTAAGGAAACCGCCTTAGCCCAGGGGTGCCAGTCATCTACATGACACTGCTCAATGCCTTTTGCTGTGTTTCACAGCCTCTGTGTCATTGCTGTTTGTCTTGATTGGCATCATGATTTCAAGACACACCAACAGGAAAGACATGATTAAATTATCAATCATTCTCCAAAATAGAGCACATCAGCCAGGCAGCATTCTTGCTCACATTTAGATTTTGGGTCAAGCATCAATCCTAGTTCAATTGATTAGGGCTAGGAATGCTGCAGGAAAACAAAATTAAAAAGAAAAAAAAAAGGATCCCATGATTCAAGCACAACGATTACCCACGACTATTTTGCTGTGAGTAGGACAGGCTCCCAACACATCCCGGGCTGCCTGAATGCTGGAAAAGTGGTCCATCTTCTCAGACAGATCTACCACTTGCTTAATTCATTACTTCCATGGCTTGAATCCTACATGTGGATGTTGGTAAAGAGAATAGAGACCCCAGAGGCTTTTAAACAAAGTAAAACAAAAAAGTGAGAATCATATATCCAGATTTATTTTTCTCTGCCAGACATTTCTTTGTCCCAGCTAAAGAAAGCAAGCATTTTTGCCAACAGGACCAAAGTGATTCAAAGCTAAAAAAAACTATTGACTTTTACAATATAAGATCATTGTTAATAAAGAATAGGCCACACCCGTATACATATACCAAGTAAACAGTTCTATTCATTCTACTTTTTTTTATAAAGTGCACCTGGCATCACTGCTTCCTTGCATTAACATTTCTGTTCATTTTTGAGAAGTGGGTTGGTTGTTTACACTGAGTACAATTACTTTGAACCTATTTATAATGCAGAGACATTTTCAGAATATTTAAAGTACATAATATCCTCCAGTGTTACATTATCATTTGTATTGTGTAACAAAGCTTCATTTAGACCTTTTCTCCAAAGGCCCATTGAGATTTCATGATAAGTATATATAATATATTATATTAATATATTAATAAATATAATTAATATTAATTAATATATAATATAATAATATTAATATATTGTGAAGAGTGATCACAATTTTTTACTTCTTCTTGAGATCAAGAAATTTAGCTACTAGAATCTGAAAAAAAGATGTCAAATAATAACAACATAAGACACTGACATTACCAGAAAAACATCTTTTAAACAAAGTCAGGTTACCACAATGAAGTTATGTATTTTGGAGTAGACACATGCATTTGTACTTCCAGCATTACTTCATTTCACATATAGATTTGCTTATAGAATCACTTTAGGAGTGCTTCACGGGAATATGCATTGGTAAATAAATGTAATTACATTTAAGACAAACATTAAGTCTTCTGCAAGAGATGAGAACAGTATCTGTATGTGAAATAACTCATCAGCAAAGTAATGATCACATAATTCTAACGATCACATCTACTAGAAGGATCTAGGGGAAAATGTTCAAAGTAAATCCCTTTGAAATGTGGGTCTTCAATACATTCTGAAGAGGAGGGGTGGTTTTTCAGGCCATTTGGTTTGTCAGTTGATGGAGAAAAACAGTGAAAACACAGCACTGATCTCTAGGCAGTTTTGCTGGAGAGCACCTGGAAAAGGCAGCAACCATTTGAATAAGGGTTACTCTTTTTAAAAATGTATTGCAAACCATAATCCAGATCAACGATCTCTGACAGATGTCACTGTCAAGCTTTCTTGAGCCAGTGAGTGTGTCCTGCAGTGGATAATGGTTTACAAGTCACAGACTTTCCTCAACTCCGCAGTGCCTGCGAACCCAGAAGCAATACATTCATGGTGATGGCATTCAGGAAACCCAGGCCACTTCCTCAGCATTTTGTGGTCTAAATCAAAGACTGAGTAACGATTTGAGGTCTATCTTTCTTGCCTCCTGGCTTGTGTATTTGATCAGCATGTGAGGATGGAGTGGGAAGGGAGAGAAATCTTGTATCACTACATTAAATTCCTTAAAGTTGAAACTGATTCCAGAAAGTTAGGTTATATTTGAGTTTTCCAGCACCTTTAAGATTTCATGATACAGAAGGTGAATTAAGTCGAATATAATTGTGTGTTTTAATCAGAGGAGGAAAAGTGAATGCAAGATAGTCTTGCAACCTTCCTGCCTGGACCCAGAATGAATCTATGGGAGCATCACTTTTACCTAACCTGTGAAACTGCCTAGGCTTCTCTTTCTGTCTTCCTTTTGTGGCAGGAAACATTGTAAAAATAAGCATTAAATTGGGGGGAAGATGCACTCTTTATTCTTATTGATGCAAGTGAAGGAAGGATGCACTAGATATTCCGGTGTATGGTTGTGTCTTGTTACCTAACTCTGCATAACTAGCAGTACTAAGGATGTGGTCAGAATTTAGGATGTAGTTGTTTTTGGAAAGAAGCCATGAATAATACAATAAACAAATCCAAGGTGTTGAGATCATAGACTTTATCTGTGGATCAGAACTTTATTAGCTCTAACCTGCCTTGCAGTTGTGCTAGAAGCAGTCTTTTAGGAGTCTCGTCTAATTCTGCAGATCTGCACAGTTTCCCTGCACTTGCAGAATCCTATCACTCACCTTGTGAGTTTCAGAGGAGGATCTGTGTGAAGGAGAATAAGAGGGCTGCAAAAGCTAAAATCTCTACTTTGAAATTCCTTTGTATTATTTGTTGGATTATTCAACAAATATTCATTCACTGCTTTGGTATGTTCAGAAATTCTGGCACCTGACTTAGGGAACAGAAAATCTAGTGACAAGACAGCCAACCTGCAAAAAGTTTAGAGACTCTACAGAGAAAGTTTATTCCACGAAAGTGTTGAATAATTCAAGTACTGAGCAAAATAAACTGGAAATTATTGTACTCGCTCAATATATGAGGTCCTTTACAAAGAAAGAAAGAGGGACAGTGAGAGAGAGAGAGAGAGAGAGAGAGAATGAACTTTATTTAGTTTTTCATGTGGCCTTTGTTGCTGTGACACTTGTTGTGTCTGGTGCTGGGGTTTGAACTCGCGTACTTGCGCATGCCAGGCCAGCTGAGCCACTGCTCCAGCCCAACATATGAGGTCTTAAGCTACGTAGAGACCTGACCCTTTTACTCACCATTTACAACCTCTGCAGGTTTTTCATCTATCATGGTTTCAGTTCCTTTTTACTGTAAAATGAGTGCTGCTGTCTCTTGTTATCTGCTGGGGTTGGTTTTAGGATCCCCCATGGATTCCAAAACCTATGCATCCTCAAATTCCGTACTTGTATATATGGTGAAGTACTTGTATATAACCTATGTACAGTCCCCCATATACTATTTATTTATTTAGAGACTGGGTCTTGGTATGTTGCCCAGGCTGGTCTCAAAACCCCTGGGCTCAAGCAACCCTCCTACCTTAGCCTCCTGAGCACTGGAACCACAGGTTCGCACGCACCATTGCACCTGTCTCTGTATACTTTACTTTATTTTTTTTTTTAAAGAGAAAAGGAGAGGGGTTGGGAATTTAGCTCAGTGGCAGAGCACTTTCCTAGCACGTGCAAGGCCCCAAGTTTGGTCCTCAGCCCTGAAAAAAAAAAAAAAAAGAGAGAGAGAGAGAGAGAGACAGAGAAAGGGAAAGAATGAGAAAAAGAGAAAGAATAAATTTTTATCATCTGGCCTTTGTTCGAACCTGGGTGCTCGAGTTTGCCAGGCAAACATTGCAACTGCTGAGCAGCTGTTCCAGCCCCCAGCTCTTAAATTGCTTATAATACCTACTATAATGTAAATGCTAGGTAAATACTTGTTGTACTGTATTGTTTTGGAAATAATCGCAAGATGGGGCTGGAGCGGTGGCTCGGCGGTTTCGGCGCTTGCCTGGCAAGCACAAGGATCCGGGTTCAAACCCCAGCACCACGTACACAACTGAATGTTGGAGCAATGAAAGCCATGTGAAAAACTAAATAAAGTTGTTTCTCTCTTTAAAAAAAAAAAAAGAAATAATCTCAAGAAAAATGTCTGTGCATGTTCAATACTGTCATTTTTTCTAATATTTTGATCCGTAGTTTGTTGAGTCTGGAATGAGAGTATGCGGATATGAAGGACTGGTAGAGAATACCATGGACTTCCCTGGGCTCCTATGGTTATCTAATGAGGCAGACTAAGGGGAAGCACCCAGTGCAGCCGCTGTCTTGTAACTTATGCTTAACATTTAATTCTAGACCCACTTTCTCCTGCAGGAAACAAGGCACTGGTACAATGTGCAAGTTCCCTTAAAATTAAGCAGAATCACAAAGGCACTAGAAATAATAAAAAAAAAAAGTTGTTAGTTTGAATCTGGAATCCTGTAACAGACCCAGAGAAAAGCCCCAAAAAGAAAGGTTGAGGACATGAAAGGACAGTGGATGCAAGAGGACAACATGAAAGGTTATATCACATAATCAAACCAAAACTTAAAAGAAATAAAAACAATGAGAAAAAATGCCAAAAGATAAGGTTAAAAAAAAAAGGATTCACAACAATTAATCACTATAGTCACAGTCAACCTGAGCCAGCATAAGAAAGTCCCCCTCTGCTTTAGCTCTTACAATGAAAGTAACCTGAAGTAACCTTACATTAATCAATATGCTTTTTTGTTTTATGCTGTTTCCTTGATAATGCTGAAGTTACTTTATAAAAATTGACTATTCTTCCTTGTCCAACAGAGCTCTCTCTTTTGTGGATGGGGTGTTGCCCAATTCATGAATTGCTAATTAAAAAACAAAACAAAACTATTCAATCTTTAAAACTCAGTTTGTTGAAATATTGTTCTTGGGCAGTTGCTTTGGCTGCTGTGTGGAGTCTGGATAGAAGGAGAGCCAGAGTAGAAGGTAAGGGGTTCCTGCAGCCTTCCAGGTGAGAAATGGTGGTAGTTGGGGCAAAGAATGTGGCTTTGAAAATACTTGATAGGCTGCAAGCCCCAGGAAAGTGAGGACCTTTGTCTCTGTTTCTGGTGCATAATTAGTGCTCAGTATATGATGCATAATTGGTGTTCAATAACTATCAGTTGAATCAAAGAATGGTTACTTTCAGAAATTTGACAGGAATCTAGGTTTATGGACAAATAAAAGTGTAAGCGCTTCCCAGTTGATGCACATTTGCCTTTTTGTCTTTAAAATAGTATGTGTTTTTAGATCTTTTAATAAAATCGATGCAACAGTCTTAGCAATTGTGCAGCCCAAATCTTGGCCTCAGCCATTGCATTCAGCCCAGTGTGAGTGAGTGGCCGTTCACTACAGCAGCCAGCAGGGAGCCTTCCCAGCCAGCTCCCTGTCTGGAGGGTGCCATCCTGCACTGCAAGCTTTGGTTTTGGCATAAGCATGCTTTTGATTTAAGTACTACATGGAGATCCAGAAGGGGATCTATTGCACCTAAGCTGAACAGGTGATGCTTTGGGGTTTCATTACAGGAAAAGGAAAAGCCCAAGGGCCATTCTCTTCCTGCTAAAGCCAAGCCCTCTGTTGTGTTTGGTATATAATTTCCACCCCACCATTCCTCTTCCATCAACTTTGCCTTGCAACCTGCTCAGCACTTCATCTGCACCAAACACAGGACTTTCATGCATAAACTCACCCCTCACAAAGGCACCATAAAGTATCATCCTCTTATCTGCTCTTGATAGATGAGAAAATTGAGGCACAGAGAGATTAAGATCATACAGGTGATAAAGATCAGGGATAACATTCAACTCAATAAGTCTGAATTTAATTTAGCCTCTCAGTATTTTAATTCCTTCATTGGTAAAATGGGAAATAATATTATCTACCTTCACAAAGGTGCCAGTGAAGATTAAATTAGTTAATATGTATAGCCATGCCTGGCCCAGTGAAAGCACTGTGTAAATGTTTGCTCTGATTAACTTCTAGGATTAGTCCTATGGAAAAATTACTTTTTACATGTATGATTTTAATTTGTGTGCAGAATCACTTATATCAAATATTGACTGAGTTGCTTCACAATTATAGCATAAGAATTTTATAGAACTCATTCATTACTCCAAAAGTTGAGCAAATCTATATTGATTGACTTAAGTCAGGAACCGTGCTGGGCCCTGGGGATACCAAGTGAATGAGATGCAGTCCCTGTCCTCAAGGAGTGGACAGCCTAGTGAGATAGCCAAACAGGTACATGGAAGTAATTCATCGTAATTTGGTAAATACGCTGGTGACACTAGGTGCTTTCTAGCTTGGTTCAGGTAAAAGGAATAAATAAAAAGAGGTCATGTAAATCCTAGGAGGAAGAAGAGTTTTGATGGCTATGAGAGGAATTGATAGTTGACCTCCAGGTGGGCAACTAGTCTTTTCTATAATACCTTCCTTAGGGTGACTTTAAAAAAAAAAAAAATATATACATATATATATTATTAGTGCATTACAGTTTTACATAATGTTGTGATTAGTTGTCACATATTCCTAGATGCACACAATTCAGCAATACAGTTTATTCAATATCCACCCACACATCCCTCTACCTTGCTCCTCCTATACCCTGATCCCTTGCCTTTCTTCTGGGTCCTCTATTGGTCCTAAAAAAAAACCATTATGTCACTGTATTTAGGGTGACTTTTGAGAAGGGATTGCCTGCTGTGAAATGAACCAGTTTGGCAATTTACCTGTCCTTATTTTTACTTACATCATTTCTATTTTTCTTCTGTTGTGACTTTGTGTTATATTAAAGCAAACAATCAAAAGAGGGAGCAATGATCAATTTTTAAATATAAAAAGACCGTCTTTTATCAGTGATTGAGCAGACTGGATCGCAGCCATGCAGGAAATCTAAATGGGCTTTGTCATCAGGTTGGTTTGAATGCTGGTGCCACAGTTGTGTTGCTGTCCTTTGAGTTCTAAAGATTTGTTTTTGTTGCTCACTTTAGTTTACCCTTTGTCCTTATCTGAGCTTTCCTTGCTCCAGACTTCCCTCTGTGGTTTAACTTTGCCTTTATCAAAAGGACACATTTTCAATATACCCGCTTGCTTTTTCTAATCTCTGCCCCTCCCTGTGTGTGGACCCTGGGTGAGCCAGGACCCAGCTCTGATGTCAGAGCAGAGGTTCTCAAATAACAAATGTTTTCAGAGACGCCACAGACAGCAGAAAGACCAGGGCCTGGACTGAAAAGCTAGTGCAGCCAGGAACCGCAGGGCCTTTACTTCTTTTATTCTGCTGTTCCTGGCTAAGAGCTCACACTTGACCTAGAGCTTTCCCTTGGTGGTGAGCAAGAGAAGAAACCTGTACCTGGAAATATTGCCTTTCTGCAGCCGGGAAACATTTTTCAAAGATGGTGAGTCTGCTTTGGGGATTCAGAGTTTTGAAAAGTTTTTGCTTAGACACACTGAGCCATTCTCCATTATAATATTAACCCTACTTTTAAGCTCTGATTCTGGATCTAATTCCTGCCCCGTGGTTTATATTTGTGCTTTCCTGCATGTTGTGTCAATATAAAACAAAATACATATGAATGGCTGTGTGGGAGGAAAACTTTTATACTACTTTGATCACCTGTGAATAGAGACAAATCTGCTTTCACAGGATTCAGTGTAGTAAAAAAATTCATTCTGGGGCTCACTGATGACTGAACCTGCAAGACAAGGATGGGTGGAGGATTCAGGAATGTTTGGCAAGAGGTCCTTAAACCCCAGAGCAGAGGGGTTGATAGCAATTTGAATCCCTGGCTGCCTGGATGACCTAGCAAGGTGTAACAGGACAGTCACTCGTGGGAAGGTCACCTGTGAAAGAAAAACAGCATGCATGTAGAAGACAAGGCAGTATGGAAAATGGGGTCGGGGAGATACCAGTGGGAGATAAAAGAGAGGTAAGGACAGCAAAAGGAGGAACTGATGCCCTTGGCAAGAGGACTTGATAAAGGGAACTGTTTTGAGAAATATTTGAAATTTTGCTGACAAGATCATGGAAGCTGTAATGTCTATTTTCTGGCATAGGGGACTTGTTTGCTTTTAAATTTTCTATGACTGCTGTCTTTTCCAGCTTATTTGAATGGCCATCACCACCTGTGTAATTGGCAAATGTCACTGTATGCTCATAGCAGTTGTATTGCTTATTAGTGGGGTTAGTAAAACACAGAGATGGTAAGATGGTTAGGAGACCACCAGCTTTAGAATCAGAAGTGTGAGTTCACAATGCATGTCAACAACTCCAGGCTGACTAGTTTGTCAGGCTTCAGTGTCCCTTCTGTAAATGAGGACCTGCAGCAGTGTCATGAGGACTGGCAATAATGACTGTAAGATACTGGAGATAGGAGGAGTTCAATACATATCATCTACCATTATTATTCTTATTATTATTTCACCTGCAGGCAAGGGGATTGAGCTGATAATGCCTTGAGGTGCTTGTCAACTTCCTTTAGCTGTGTCACTTAACTGTGACAGCATTGCTGAGGGGTTTTGACTATAGATTTTTAAACCAGAAGAGCTCTTCAAGATAATCTCATCTACATACAATTTTTAAAAATTGCACTCAGAAAACAACCCCAAAACTTACAGACATAAGACAGTTTCATTTTATTAGCCTCTGATTCTGTGGGACAGTCATTGGGCTGGACCCTCCTGGGCTGTTAGCCAGGGATCACTTATTTAACTCTAGTAGTCTGGGGGTTACCTGGATATGGACAGACTAAGATGGCTTCACTCACATGTGTGGCAGTTGGGGATAGCTTTCAGCTGGGCCTCTCTCTGTGGGGGCTCTTACTCTCAGGAGCACTGGCCTGGGTTTTTATAATACAGTGGTCTCAAGTTTCCAAGAGGCAGAAGGCAGAAGCAACAAGATCTCTTGCAGCCTGGGCTCAGAAGTGCCACAGTTTCACTTCCACCACATCCTGTTAGTCTAAGCAAGCACTAGGCAGCCCAGATTCCAGGGGGTGGTGAAAGAGATCCTGCCTCTTCATGGGTGGGGTGGCGAAGTCACGTTGCAAAGGAGTATACCTTCAGGGAAGAGAGGAATTTTAAGGCCTTGTTTGCAAAACTACCACTACATCTAGTCAGCCTTCTTTTACAAATGAGGAAATTGAAGCCAAGAAAGCTAAATACATGACCAAGATAATCCAGCTAGAACCTGGCCCTCTGCTCTTTCTAATATATGATGGGAACAACTCAAGAATGGGCCAGTTTGATGAAGAGGGAGCAGAAAAATGTGAACACAAAATGGGAGATGAAGAGACAACCATCATATACTGAGCACATTCTCAATGACTGGTACATAATTATTAGTCATGGAAATAAAGGTGAGTACAAAGACTTGCTCAGAATAAAGACAAA
>PVKS010008975.1:0-65932 GCA_004027875.1 Aplodontia rufa | reverse complement strand
GAGGACACAGCATTTGTCCCCTCTGGAGAAAGCAACAATAAAGCATCACTTTGGAAGTGGAGAACTAGCCCTTACTAGACATCAAAACTGCTAGCACCTTGATCTTGGACTTCCCAGTCTTTAGGATTGTGAGAAACAAAATTCTGTTATTTATAACTTACCCAGTTTGTGGTGAGATATTTTTGTTGTTATTGTTTGTTTTGATTCTGCAGCCACACAAATGGACATGGATAAAGACATTGTAGTTCACATTGTAGCCACTGAAGAAAGACACAGAGATTTCTGGGAGTGCAGAGGAACCCTCTAGCCCAGCCCTGCAGCGTTATCCCTTTTCAAACCCTTTCTACCCTTCCCACCTCCCCTACACCTTAGTGGGAGAAGTCTGAGTGAGTCCCCTGGAGCAGAGCACTCCCTTGTCCTTCCACGCAGGAGTCCCTGTCCCTGCTTCTCTTTGAACTCCTCCACACCAAGTTTCAGATGCAAGCCATGCTAAATGTTCCTTTCCATTGGATTTCTACTCTTTCAGTCCCAAGTTAGAAACCAATATCCTGTATGCTTTGTTAATGCCTCAGCCCAAACTCTGCCTTTATAGCTCATGCTCCAACATACAACATGGTACTCAATCAGTGCTTCATGAAGAATATTGTTCAGAGCACTGACTTCGGAGCCTACAGCTGCCTAGTTGCCTTCTCCCTGGGACACATTCCTAAAAGCCAAACCCCCACACTCTTCTAGCATGTGAAATTGTAAACTCACCAGATCAAAAGGTGACCAGCGGCTTAGTAATTCTGAGTGACACAGATTTTAATTTGATTTAAAATTTAAACTGCCTAAGTTTAATTGAAATCCTTTGAGTAATACTAGCATTTTTCCCAAAAGAATTTGCAAAAAATGCATAATTTCCCCCATAAATCTGTCTAATGTTTCCCTATAAAAGCAAAGAAAATACTACACCAGAACTTCCAGGCACCCTGGAAATAGAGCACCTTTCCTTGTGAATGACACAGACCTTGGATGAGATGAGTTTTCTGCTCCTTACTTGTCATAACAATTGCTTTGAATCCTTCTGCTTTGTAAATCAGCTGTGTTGATGCTAAGTTCAGCAGAATGTCCATGGTTTCCTCAAGGCACATCAGCTCCTCAAAGTTCTTACGCCCAAAGAATTGGAATCAAGTGGTGAACACTCCAGAATTTCCACCCAGACTGCTGAGTAGAGTTTTAGTCCCAGCTCTTCTATCTGACCCTGGGTAGACTGGGGAAGTTCTCTGAACACCAGTTTCATTCTCAATAAATTGAAATCAACATGATTAGGTGTTGACAGTGTTCAATAATTCATACTAAGCAGTACTGTTTATCTGGTGGTTATCATGACACAGATTATTTCACGTAATAAGCAGCATTTGAAGGCCAATGTTATCTTTATTATGTAGCTCCAGAAACTGAGACATAGATAGAGCATTTAAGTAATCTACCTCTCAAAGATCTTACAGAAAGAAGTGGGAGATCAAGGATTAGGGCCCAGGTAGACTGCCTCAATGTTTTTATTAATCTTTATGCTGAATAACATGCATACTAAACGTTTAAAACCTGCTTGTCTCCTGCTATGGTTTGACTATGGTTTAATTGTCTCCTCCAATGGTGAACCCATTGATCCCTAGAATGCTGCTATTGGGAAGTGATTAAGAGGCGGGGCCTAGTGGGAGGTCCTTAGGTCATTAGAGATGGGAGGGAGTTCTTGTATAACCATCTGGTAGTTGTTCAAAGACCCCATTGAATTTGCAAGGGAGTTGTTTTTTAAGGAACAAGCCTGCCCCCTCCAGTCCTCTCCATTCCAGGTGTGATATAATTACTTCCTTGCTCCGGCTGTTGCTATGTGCAACTGCCAAAGGGCTACTTTCACCAAGAGCCTCACATAACTGAAGTTACTTTATTTGGACTTTGAACCACCAAAATTGTGAGCTAAGTAAAACTCTTCTTCCTCATGGGTACCCTGTATCAGGTATTTCATTATAGTGATGCAAAGCTAATTAGTACATCTCCTTTATTCTATTGATGGTTTCAAGTGATAAATGTTCCATTGTCACACCAACTTACTGTGAACTAATACAATGATGCCTTTAAGACTCCTGAAAATAGTGAACAAAATGAATGGATTAGAAATTAGTAAATTGCTTTAACTGCTGGAGATATGGGCATTCATAATTTATTTCTACTTCTTTGAAAGATTTTTTTCAAAGTGCTCTGTTCCATAGTTTGCAAAGGTAATAATTGTCACAACTTGTTTCAGCAAAGAACCTCCCTCACTGCCACCCACCCTGCCCTGTATAATATGAAGGAAAGTTACATTTTAAATTTCCCCGAATTCTCCTACTCCTTGGATTATGTGTTTTAAAAACTATTTTTTAATTCAGATTTTTTGAGGTTTGGAAGGTCCTGTGGAGCGGTCATGGCTAACAGAATCAACATGATGACCCGTTTGGTGGTGGGTCTCCAAGCAGTGACAGCTTGAGATATAGCATACATGCTTGGAGAATTTTCCAAGGAGAGCAGACTACATTTTTTTTGGCCTTATTGTTTCAGAATGCCAAGGCATCATGGGCACATGGCTCATAACAATGGAGCTTGCCACTGTTTTGCTATTATACTCTCTCTGAGGCTTTCTGAGTGACAGTCCCTGGGGAGAGTGAATTATCATCCTTAACTTGTAACTTAACTGCTCCTTTTGTCATTCTGCATAATTGCTGTCACCCAGGTAAAAGTAAATTGTTTTTCTCCTTGGTAAATTCTCCCACACTCAGCTTGGAGTCCTTCAGGCAAGACAGGCTGCAGGGAACCTGGGCAGATAATGTGACTATATCCTAAATGACTCCATGAAGGGGAGAGTCTTTGAAAGCCTTTGTCTCTGAAGACAAATGCCAAGCAGAGTGAAAAACTTGTTTAAATAACTGAAGTTGCCATTTAGTTAACAATTACAAAATTAGAGGTTATGACAGCTTGGACCACATGGGGTAGTTGGAAGGATTACACTGAAGTTCACACATGAGAAGTGTGCAGTCCAGTCTGCAGCACAAAATAAGACCCGAGTAAGCACTAGCTTCATTACTCTAGGACATTGTGCTTAATCATTACAACCGTCTTCCAGGGTTGATATTATTAACCCTTTCTATACATGAGAAAAGTGAACTTATCGGAGTTAGAATTTAGAAGTAGGTAGGATTATCTGTAAAGCAGATGGACTTCACTTCCAACATGGCTTTCCAAGTTCTAGGGGTGACTTATGTCAAGTAAAATATGGCTGCAGGTGGCCACTCAGGGGAAATGCTCAGTCCCGGGATTGACCATAGACTGTTAGACAGTTTTATTATTTAAAGGAATTTTTCCACTTTCGTTCCCATAAAGCCACATTTTCATAAAGCTAAAGATAATTTAAGTACAATAATCAATTTTGAAAAACAACTGCTTATATACTTTGTTTATATGACAAGCCTGAGGTTGCTGATAGCTATTGATAATAATTAACCATGACAGTAATAGTAACCTCTATGACAACAATGACAGAAATAATAATGTCTACAATCTATTGGGTGCTCATGTATGATGCGCCAGACAGTGTATATACCATCCAAGGACATATTATCTTTATCTTATGTGATCCTTATTAGACAGGTGTTGTTATTATCTGTAATTTACATAATATAACACTGACACTCAGAGAGGTAGAGACATCTACTAAAAATCAGTTACTGAGTGGATAAAACAGGGTTTGGTTTGACTGCCAGATTTCCGCATTGTGTACTTGTACACAGGTAGTAGTACATGGTAAGTTAAGATTCAAACCTGAGACTGCTGCTTTTCTCCCTGAGCACTCCATGTTCAAAACGATGCTCAGCACAGACATCTCTTGAACCCACCTTCTACTCTCCTCATATGTGGTTAGATTTTCAGTAAAACCAGGCAACGTCTACCAATTAGATTGTAGAAACCTTAATTTCCTTTGACTTCAGCATGATGAACATTGGCAAAGACCAAATGAATAAATCATGGTATATCTGCTTGTGAGGGCTTTCACTGATCACGTGACTGGCTTTCCCTCGGGTCTGGGAGGGTGGGTGGAAGTGGCACAGAGAGATAGTAGAGATGGGGGGTGGTGGCTGAACCTTCAGCGGTAAAGCAAGCCTCTCCGGAACCATGGTAATATTTCTAGAAAAGGGATTTTTGCATTGAAAATGTCTATTCATATAACTCTTATTTTCATTATATTGAAACTACAGAAAGTAAAACGCAGCAAAATCTTTGGTAGGCCATGAAGGGAAAAGGTAGGCTGAACAACTACCTAACTGTGTGTCTAATTTTACTAACGCACACCGTTGGCTCAAGCCGACTTGTGCTTAAAGACTGGTTATGCTTTTGAGCTAGTTCAATCAACTGAGTTTCAGCTTAAACCTCTTTAAATCAGAAATTGATGCTTTCCTTGAAGGTACAGTTTTTAGCATATGATAGGAATTCTCTAACTGGAACCTGTTATTATTATTATGATCATCTCTTTTAACAACAAGTTTTGAAATAAACTCCTTTGATAGAAAAAAGCAAATTATTTTTATAGCCTTATATCCACATTAATTTTTCTTGATATTCTATGTTCTATTCAATATATCTTTCTATAAATGCTGAAAATTATATGTCACTTTATACCCTTATTTCTCTCTCTGTTCTTCAATATCTCATATGCTGTCCTCTTTTCAAACCAGACTTCTCTTCAGTTAATACTTCATGACTTTGTCTCTTTAAGTTACTTTAAACAAGACATTCCAATTTCCATAGAATATATCATATTTTTTTGTTTTGGGTGAAAGGTCAAACTCAGGTACTAGACTCACCAAAGTTGAAGCAACACATAATCTAGGGGAACCATAGATTCGTACTCGGAGGAGAGGAAAGAGGAAGGAGGAAGGAGGAAGGGGAGAGAGAGAAGGATGATAGGGAGGGATCTAGGGGGAGAATCAATAATGTAGCTTACTCTGTACTCTCCTGAAAAGCCCAATAATACATATGCAAGCATTTAATTCTGGAAAATGTACTATCATTCATACACACACACACACACACACACACACACACACACACATATATGTAAATGTGAATATATGTGTGTATATATATATAAAGTCATTTTTATCTCTTATGGGGGAATATAGAAGAGTGAAGAGACTGGGGTGTGGGTGATGGGGGTGATTCTGGATTAGGATCAGGGGCATATCATGTTGTTCCTACACATGCTTTTATGATTGTACAAAAACACAACACCTCAATAAAATTTATTTTTAAAAAATCCCAAGCAAACAAATATATTTTAACCTCTGACCATGCTCCCAGGGAGAAAGCATGCATTGCAATCTGCCCATTTCCTGATGAAATACTTCCTAACTGCTCTTATAACGTAAAATCTTGGTTCCATATTGATGAACTTCTTAAAATAATGTGGAAATCAGCCACCTCCCTTCAGAGGTTCACTGCCCGGCAAATTCTAGTTCTATTCTTGGAAGGGCTGATGGAGGAGTCTCTGAGAATGTGATCAGTGGCTGGTGATGCTGCCACTTTCTCATGGCTGGGACCTCAGACATTGGGATCAGGCAATTTGCAACTGACTTGGCAGTTGTAGGGAGGCGTTAATGATACTTAACCTGGGACCGCAGCCAAGCCTTATTTATCTGTGCACATTCTTCAAGGCAGTGTTACAGGGCCCTGCTGAGCCTTGGACCACCAGCCTCTCTGATTTCCACAGCTAAAATTCTGTAAAGCCAGGACAGGGCAGCCTATCACCAAAACTCAAAGGTAAAAAAGAAAGAAGAAGCAGTATTTGTAAGCCCTCTTCTCTTCAATTAGAAGCAAACAGATGTCATTGACTTTTGAATGGGTTGTCCTCACAAGCGTGGACATGGAATTTTTGAGTCAGGAGAGCTACTCACTCTTCCATTTCTTGGCTTCCAGCACAGAACCCCTGGGTCACAAAAGCTTAAAATCACCTGGCTTTTCAGGAGTTGAAAAGTATCAAATTGACTTAACTCCAACCTGCTTGTCTACTGGCTTTCAAGTTTGGGAACAGGAACCTCTTCCAGCTTGCCGCCACATTTTTCTTTTCTCCTTCTTTTTCTTGCTCTGACTCCCTGAACCGTGGCCCTGACAGGGTCTGCTGCTCCTCTCTGAATCTCTGAACCTCCCAGTTAAAACCGCGCAACAGGGTGGCATTTGGTTTGTGGTAGAAAGCAGCACAGCACTTGTCTTTGATTCAGATCTGTTAAAAGTTTGTCTAAGAACTCGTTTGAGGAATGAAGGAGAAAGAAAAGGAAAGGCTGGGGGGGGTTGTGCATGGTGATGGGGGGATACCCTTACACCTGCCGATAAGATCAGCCCAGCCAGCCGAGATTGGAAAGCACATGGTGGTTTTATTTTTCCAGCAAACCTTACTGCTGAGGAATTTGACTGCTGGGAGGAAAGAGAGTACATTTGTCAGAGTTTTCACTTCACGGTGTGCTGGTGGAGTTGGTAAATAAAACCCCTGAGTGGACATGAATTGCACTGGTGTTTAGTGGCTTCAGGGCTAAGGGTTTCTTTGCAGTTTTGCAAGTCTTCCTCTAGTTGATAGCAGCTTTGTATTGAGTGAAGATATTTGAGAGCTATTATCCTACAGAAAAGCAGCTGAAAAATCAATTTGCTTACTGAGAAGTGAACTCACAGGTGTCAGGAGAAAAATAAAATGAGTGTTGATAAATGTGTACAGGAAAACTCATTGTTTCTGCATATCATGAAATTTCAGTATATTTCTGGGACATGGTGTATGCTGATAAATGCCTGTTGAATGAATGTGCATAGAATTTACATAACACATTACACAACAGTTTACACTTTTGCTTTCCATCTGGGTAATGGGTCAATATGGTGTTGAAATTTTTTTTTCAAAACGGTAGTTAGCAGCCAGGCACGGTGGCCCATACCTGTCAGTCTAGCAACTTGGGAGGCTAAGTCTGGAGGATTGCAAGTTCAAAACCAGTCTCAGCAATATAGCAAGACCCTAAGCAAATTAGTGAGACCCTGTCTCAAAATAATAATAAAAAAAAGGACTGAAGACATAGCCCAGAGGTAAAAAGTCCTCCGGTTCAATTCCTGGTACAAAAAAAACATAAACAAAATCAACAACAAAAAAAGGTAGTTATCAAGTTGG
This sequence comes from Aplodontia rufa, assembly GCA_004027875.1. Classification (NCBI taxonomy): domain Eukaryota; kingdom Metazoa; phylum Chordata; class Mammalia; order Rodentia; family Aplodontiidae; genus Aplodontia; species Aplodontia rufa. The sequence continues at coordinate 58,713 of PVKS010008975.1, read as the reverse complement.
AAAGGAAATCACCTCTACTTAGGTGTTTAATACATGTTGGATGAAGAAATCACAACTTGAGTTCAGAAAGGTAGTTCCAGTACAATCATTTCTTGCTGCTGTTTTCCACAAGGTTGTGGGGCCCTTGATGTAAGCAGAACATAACAAACATGTAGTTTTGGTAAATGATTGGCATTCCTTTTAGAGAAAAAAACTCCCATGGGAATCTATTTTGGAATTTGTATAAATCAGTTGTTTAAGTCATAATTAAAACTTTTTCTTTGGTTTAGAGAGAGAAATTGAACCCGAAGCTGTCCAACTGAGAGAAAGGGCCCTTCGTGGAGGAGTGACATTCTTCCATTCCTGTATCAGTGGCTTAACCCTTAGCAACAGACCCTCATCCTTGCTTCAAACTTTCCAGCGGAGTTAAACCAACATGGCAACCTGAGGATCATTAAGGAAACATCTTGTTCCATGAAATGTATATAAGAATATGCATATTCTTAAACCACTGGGGTGAGGCTAATTGACAAGTAAAAATCTGAACTTATTTAGTGCACACCAATCAATGAGTTTCGGTGATAACATATACCCATGAGACCATCACCCCATCGATGCCATACATACAGCCATTACTTCACAAAGTTTCCTCCTACCCTCTTTATAATTTTTGTTATTGTGTGTGTGTTTGTGCATGTGTGTGTGCATGTGTGTCTGTATATTTGGTAAGAACATGGAACATAAGATGTACGTTTTTTAGAAAATTTTAAGAGTACATACAATATAGTTAGCTACAGGTACTCTGCTATATTTCAGGTCTCCAAAGATTATTTATTTTGCATAACTAAAACTTTGTACTCTTTGACAATCAAATATTATGTTTGTATACTTATTAAACCCTACATATTATCCATTTTTAAGGTCAAAATGAATAGAAGTTAAGCAATTTTTCCAGCATCCTAAAATGACTATCACTAATTATGAGCCTGCTTTAGCACATGGTTTGACGCGTCTGTGTAACAGTGCCTCATCTTTCCTTGAACCACATCTTTCCTTGAACCACAGTGTTCCTTACCCCAAACTCCTTTCTGAAAAGAGATTCTGGGTAGTACTTGCCATTGCTTGAATAACATGAGTTCATTACCTTTTATCAGACCACAATATCTCTGTATACTCATGTGCTGTGTAATGATGTTCCAGTCGACAGACCACTGTAGAGAGCATGGTGGTCCCACAGATTGTGTCACCTGGTGATGTCATAGCCATCTCAGTTCCTGCAAGTAGTCTTGGGGGTGTTTTCACAACAACAAAATGACCTACCATACATTTCTCAGAACGTATCCCCACCTGTAAGTGATGCGTAACTATACTTAATATTTTCCTTATTACTTTGGCTTTAAAGAAACAGTGTCAAATTTCCTACTTTGCTAGACTTCATAAAAATGAGGATTTTTTTCTTGAAAGAGAGAGAGAATCAATTTTATTTATTTATTATCTGGTTTTTGTTTTTCCAACACTCAGTTGTGTATGTGAAGTTGAAGTTTGAACCGAGTTCCTCATGCATGCTAGGCAAGCACAGTACCACACTGATCAACGGCTCCAGTCCCAAAATGAGAAGTTTTTTAAAATACTATTTATTCCCTTTTGTTTACTGAAAGGATTTTTATGAGTATAAAATTTAAACACTATTTTCCCATTTCTATTGCAGCTCTTTTGTTTCTGTTTTAATTAACCACCAACTGCTTTTTTTTCTTTTGTACCATGTGATCTACAAACAACACATTTAAATGATTAATTTAACCACAAGTGTTACTACAATCTTCACTAGCTGCACCATTTTTGCAAGTTTTTCAACCTTTCTGTGCTTTTGTTTTATTATCTATAAAATGACAATGATAATATTTATCTTAGATTCTAATGAGGATGAATAAACCAATAATGCAGATATTAATTCAAAAGTAATGTCATCATCATTGACACTGAGTTCTTGATACCACAGGAAGTGATACAAGCAGTTTTAGATTTCCAAGGCCTCCAGCCACAGTTTGCACACAATTGGCATCCACATCAGTGACTCTGACCGGGGTGTCCTCTAGATTGGGGACGGCCTTGTGGTATTTCCTTAAACACCTATTTATACCACACTTGCAAAGACTTCCTGTCCTGTGCCAACCCAGATGGAACTGATTATTTTCGTTCTTTCTTTTTAAAATTTGTTCAACACAGTCTTGCATATTGGAGGGAATCATTGTTACATAGTCATGCATACAGAACTGGTACCTTGTGCCTTAAGTTTACCTTGGTATTTTGCATATACCAGAGTTTCTCAACATTGGCACTATTGCAATATGGGGCCAGATAAATCTATCCTCTGGTTGTCTGGACTGTTTACTGTGGGATATTTATCAGCATCCCTTACTGCCTATTCACTAAATGCCACTAACACCTCCCAATGTGGCAATGAAAAACATCTTTAGATATTTCCAAATATCCCCTGGTGGTGTTGCAGGGGAGAACCATGGTGTGCACTCCTATTAGACCACTTATTGTATTGTACTTATTTAATAAATATTAACATAGCACATCTGGCATTGCTTTTCTAAAATCACTTCATAGATTAACGTAAAATGCTATGAGCTAGGAGGTATGTCACAGCCAGTTTGCAGCTGAGGATACCGAACCAGTGTGCATTCAGAGTTGAGGAAAGTGAGATACAGCGACACTCAGTGACTTGTCCAAGCTCACACATGGAGAGGAGATTCCCACTCGGGAGTGTGTTTCTTGAATCCGTTCTAACCACTCCGCAGTGCTCCTACTCTTATGAATGAATTTGTCTCTACCCTGGGCAGTGTAAGCTCTGAGGATGTAGGGAATGGGACTCTGGGACAGAGTCTATAATTCCCTTTGATTCCAGAGCATGAGGTCAAGTGTGACTGTTTAAGAAGATGCATGAACGCCTATTGACTATCTTACCTGTTCAGCAAGAAATGTTGCATATCACAGAGGGAATGTAAAGATTTGGAGTCTAATGTATTAGCTAAATTCTGGATGAGTAAACTGAGACTTAAGTAGAGCAAATGTCTTGCCCAAGTCACCAGATCAGTGAGCAGCAGAGATAGGTCCAGGTTAAGTCCTCTACCATGCAGTCCAATGATCTTGACTGGGTTCCCTGACATCCTAATCTCACTACAAAAAAAAAAATCATTCTTATCATTATTATCCATGCTTCATTGCCTATTTATTATTTCCTGAAACTATTTTGGGTATTTGTAAGAGTAACAATAATTTAAAAACCCCACAGTGCATAACTTATTTATTTTATTCTTTCATATATGACAGAGAAATTCAAAGTACAAACTATAAAATATGTCTGCTAATAAACCTCCTTCCCACCAGCATATTTTTCAAATCATTTGAAGCTCAAACCAGATCACTAGGTTTTGTTTCTTTCATAGTTAAGCTTCTTGAATCCCTACATAAATTAAATTTGATTTGCTGACATGAGGAATAATCACTTGCTGGCTTTAAGACAACAGATACAGTGGTAGAAGTATTATAGAATTATTAGGATAGTCCAAGATTTCAAATTATAGCCCTGTGGCCTTTTAGATGATTGTTTTTTGGCCTGCCAGTAATCACTATGACAGAAGGTAATTGTTCCACGGCTGTTCTGACTCATTATTACAGTGGTCAGAAAGAATATTAAATTATTTAGGAATTTAAATATGCATAGTAATACTAATAAGTCAGGGTCATAGGTGAATGACACCATCAAAATAAATCTTACCTGTAAGAAGGTATTCTTCACTTACACTTTATATGATTTGCAGAGCAACCAAAAGGTGCTCTGCTCCCTCAAAATATCTGCTTACTCATGGACTATTATGTCTAAAATTCCAACCTTAATGAATGAGTCCTTTTACTTACTATGTTTTTAAAAATCCCATAGCCCTGGGGAAAATGTGCTAATTAAAATTAATTCACACCGAGGTGTTAACAGCAGGGCATAGGGTCGAAAATTTCTGGATGCAGAGTTAAAAGACTTACTACCTTGCCTTGTTACTTCAAACAAGCCATTTAACCTCTCAGCTGTATTTCTTTATCTGTAAAACAGAAATGATTAAGTGGATCCACAGATTCCTATTGTGAGCATTAAATAACGTAAAGTAAGGGAGAACACATTTTAAGGACTAATAGGAATATTTTTGTCCAGCTTTTGTGACATTCTTGCAATTGAAAGCCCAGGATATAAGACCACTTTGTGCCCAACATGGAGATATTTAAAATAGTTTCTCTATACTTCAAATTTTGGGCATAGAAATCCGTGTGTGTGTGTGTGTGTGTGTGTGTGTGTGTGTGTGTATTTTTTAAAATAATGAGCTTTCAGGATTTCTGGAGTATTGAAGAACAAATAAATAAAACTGAAGACTAACTGACTAACAATGGAACTACTAAAAGATTTCTCAAATATCCAGCTGCCTTCCAGCAACTACACTCCTTGCCAATTACGCGTCACCCTTCCAGATTCTGATGGTCCTCTTTGCATTTGAGAAAATAGAGAGATATTATTCAGATCTTGACGTGATTTTTTTCAATCCAAAATGAAAATTATATATCAACTTAGAAATGTGCCATTGAAAATGACACATTACATACATTACATGGATAAAGCAATATGTAATATAATTTGGCTAAACAGAATGATTGTACAATGTATATGAATTTGGAAACCAATCTGTGAGTATTTCAGCGACTGTCAGACTGAATCCTAATAGTAGAGAAATATGTGTTTCAGGGACAGTCACCTGGATGCTGTGATTGTCAATGCATTGGGAATTTCCTAATTGTTCTTTCCCTCTAAAAATCTCCATATTAGAGTAGTCTGAAGAGGTATTGTTAAGGTGTCAATATTAGCTTCTGAAGAGAGCAGAGCAAATAATTACTGACCAACAACTTTCATTCATTTTCCTGAATATAAATTCATAATCACCTGTCCTACTAACCACTCTGCTCTGCAAGGTATTTTGACAAACTAACTGATTCAATTTTCTAGCAAATCAGTGACTTAAACATTCTCACTCTTTTTTGTGATGCTGAGGAATTTTCTGAAGCTGTGGGAGTTAAGCATGTGGAGATTAAGTGTGCAACTGAGATGCAAATTATGGTGTTCTTACTTTAACTACTTTCTCCAAACCACAAATGAATGAAGCTTAGCCTATGATATGGGCAAGTCCTGATCACACTTTAAAACTCCACACAAATGACAGTTCTTTATCTAATTTTGAATTTAACTCACAATCCTCTGAACTCCTATGGCTTTTAAAACCTCCTATTGCTTATATTATCTTTTTTTTTCTCTTAAATCAGAACCATTTATGAGCATCTCCCCAACTAGAAATCAACATTGTATTATTTCCCAACAATTTAAGCATTTTATCTTTTTATTATACTCATTCTATCATTAATTCATTTATTCATTCTTTCAGGATTTCCATGTTTTGGAGCACAGGAATACAGAAATAATTGCAATGGGAATGCCCAGTGATTCTCACTACAACTTTTGTTAAATGAATCAAATGCAGCCTTTCTTGACTGTTTTAGTTACTTCTCCCAAATCCCTGGAGATATAAATTATCCTTTCATAGCTCTTCGCTCACACATGGTTTTTATTTTAGGACTTTTTTCCACACCAGGCATGTATTTCCAGCAAGTGATACTCCAAGTCTGGGAAATAAGTTCTCACATGGTAGAACCTTTTGTCACCTATTTCAAAGATGAAATCCATGTTTCACCTTCATCTCACTTCTGCTTTTATAGTCATAAACTTGTCTGTATTCATTATAATTGTGGTCACTGACACAGATAATCAGCCCAGTATGTGAATGGAGTTTTCAGAATTTTCATGAGACTGGAGAGTAGTGAAATTTACCCAGGTTCACATAAAATTCTTGCCCTTGTCTGTAGAATGTTTTGGGGCTTTTACTTTCTATTATTGATTCCTGTGTAAAGTAATACCATACCCTACCTTTGGGCTTGTGTTTTAAAATATTTTTGCCATTGCTTTGTAAAAATTAATTCTTGGGTTTATAATACTTTATATTTACAAAAAATCTGCAAAGATAATAGAGTACCCATATACATTTAATCTGATTTTCTTCATCATAGGAATCTTACATTTCTACACTACATTTACCAAAATAAGAAACTGACATTGGTACATTATTGTTACCTAAAGTGAAGATTTGATTTTGACGCTGTCTTTTTCTCCTTGAACGTCTTCTTTGCATTATAGGATCCAATGCTGGGCACCACGTGGAGTAGAGGTGCCATGTCCCCTCAGTCTTTCTGGTCTGTAAGAGTGTTCTCTTGTTCTTCATGACTTCAGCACTCTAGAAGATTATTGACCAGGTATTCTGTAGAATTTTCCTCATTCTGAGTATTATGTTTTTCACACTATTAGACTGAGGATATGAGTTTGGTGAGAATATCACCAAAGTAAAAGTCTCTTCTCATAATATTCTATCAGGCTTACATGACATCCATAGGACATCCCTGGTGATGTTACCTGTCATCATTTGGTTAATGTGATGTGACTCAGGTTTCTCTATTGTATAGATTTTTACTTTTCTTTTTTCCTGTGCTATTTCTTGGAAATAATTAGTGATTCTGGCAAAGTCTCAATGGATATGGAACATAAATACTACCTTCATGAGAACTGAAATAGATTATTTGCTTCAACACATTGATTTAGTTGCTCAACAACTGATTTGAATAGTTATGGAATCATGCATTTTCTTTTTTATTTTATACTTTAGCACATAATCAAATAAGATGTTACTTATTTTGGTGTTCAAATTGTTCCAGCTCTGAGCATTGGGAATATGAGATTGATATTTATTTATGTGTTATCACAATTAAATTCACTAAACACTATTTTGAGAATTAATAAAACCCATACTTAATTATCCAGCTTTGGAAAATCATGAAAGTTTAAAAAAGTAATACTTCTAAATTTTTGTCTATAGAATGGGATCCCCATGTGGGCAGAGATATGGCTTGGTTCACTGTTGGGTCTCCAGTACTTGGAACACTGTCTAAGAATTAGTAAACACTCTGTAAGTATTTCATCTTTTAGAAACACTATGTTGTTCTAAATTTTTGGCTAGAAACTCCTTGCTCTGATGGCTGTGCGGTCTCCAGCTGTCCTTCTTCAGCTATCACACAAATGCACATAGGAACACACACAGTTGAATATAACCACCTGAACCAGAGGTGGAGCCCAACCCCTGCCTTCTTTCCCATTGACAAAGTGAGGATGGCATCTTCTAGAAACACATAACCTGATTTTAGGATAAGTGATCCATACTCCAGTGGTCTTAAAGTGGCTTTATTTGTAGACAAGGAGTTGAAAATAGACTTTGCCTTTAAATATCTAGACACTTTTATAAAAATGATCTATATGATTTATTGTGTCTTATTAAACATTTATTCAACAAATGCAAGCTAAGGTCTTACCATGTATTATGAATTCTTAATTTGTAAAAGACTGCTCTACCTACTACCACCCTACCACCTTCCCTCTGCTTATAAATTTTTTGAGTTGACTGAAAATAGTTGTTTCCAGATTAAGTTCATAGAGTTACTTATTATACAAAAGTAAATTCCTTTAAAGGATGCTGAATGACTTTCAATAATGTACCCAGAATCTTCTTTACTATGGGACAGGTAGTATCTTCCCACTTGTATTTCTGTTTTTCCACTGACTCCAAAAACAACAGTCTATTCAACCCTTGTTTTATTTCAGCTGTGACTCAGTTTCCTGATTCTAAAAAATACTTTAATTGCTTTTGAAATACATAGTTTTTAATTAAAATATGACTTCAGGAAGTGCTGCTTCCTTCCCTCCTTGTTTTTAGTCTTCCAGTAGTCTAAACACACACGCGCGCGCACACACACACACACACACACACCACTAAGAACAAACAACAAGAAAAAATTCTAAGAGACATGGTTTTAAAATCTCATGCAAATTACTTTACTTTTTTGGGACTCATTCTCTTCACCTACAGAGAGAGACTTGATCCTGACGACTCTTATGCTTTGTATTGGAAATGCCTGATTCAGTTATGTCAGTACATGATATCTTTTTTCTTCAGCTGCCATCTTGGTTTTGGTTGTGTTTGCATAAGAAGAAGAGACTTCATTAGGACAGAATTCTGTCCCATTGGGGAGAGCTTGAGCTTCAGCATCAGAGAGAACCAGAAATATCCTGGTTTAACAACACACTAAATCTTCAGGTTTCTTCAGTTTACCCATTAATGAAACATACAGTGTTGGGAGGATTAAACAAACACATATATTCAAAAATAATATTTATATTTTGAAAAATGACTTCTGGAAAAGACAATACTTCAATATACTAGTAAAGTAAATCAGGTTTTGCATCATTATAGAGATGATTATACATATATGTGTATATATATATATGTATAAATTTGTAACTAGATTGAGCTCATACTTGAAATATAGCTTTGAACAATCATCAGGAGAAATATTCTGAGTGGTAATGGCATTGGGTCCCTTTATGGATTTATCCCCTTGTTCATTTCTCTGGTTATTTGAACACCTGCTGTGTGCTCATGTCTGCTATGTACCATTTGTTCTTGGCTCTAGGAAAATATTCTTTCTCATGCATTTTAAGGTGATGTCAGCAAAAAATTATCTAGTTAAATAATTACGTGATTTAAAACACTTGGTTATCCAGACTATTAATTGTGAACTATATTTGATATCAAAACATGAAAAATAAGGAATTTCAGGATATAAACATGATATTTGCAAGGATGTTCATGGAGACGTTTGGATTTTCATTGGTAGCAAAGTGATTTGCCTCAGGTAAAACAGATGAGTATTAAAAATGTATCTGGAAAGCATCTTAGAGTTACCAAATTTTTCTATATACTTTATAGACATTTTTCTCTGATTTTGAAAAAAAACACAAAACAGGTTTAATTTTGGAGCAGAAAATTGTAGCAAAGGATTGGTACAAGTCTTGTCTCTGCTCTCAGGCAAAATAGTCTGTATCATGGTCTTCTGAAACTTGGAATCTAACATTTTTCTCCAAAAAAAAAAAAAAATATATATATATATATATAAATTTTTTTAAAGTGTGATGTGATATGTGAACAATTATTCTCTTGAAAATTACCCTGCAATGAGCTTGACATTTCAGGAAGAGCAGTCTCTCTGAATTCTTGGTGTCTGTTACATGATTTGGCAGCAAGAAAATGATAAATATATGTGTTCGGGATGAAGAGACGTGAACTATCCGATAATGTGTTTTGATTGGTGGCACGTGACACATGAGCATCATTGTTACAATTTTGGTCTTCAGAGGTAAATGAGTCAGCTTTTACCTGGGCTCCTGTTGTGTGGCCTTGGAGGAACTTCCTAACTCTAACTCCTCTAAAACTTGGTTTCCTCTGTAACATAACAAGTCAGAATCAATTCTCTAACTCGGCTGCCAAAATGATTAAATGATGTCCCTAAAGCACATAATTCAGGGTTTTGAGTACCTTAAGTAGTCAACAAATGCTTAGCATTTTTTTTTTTTTTTTTGCTTTCAGTATTATCATTTTGAGTGATGGTAATGGTAGTTTTGGTTGAGAGCAATAAGAATAAGGTCTTTCCAAAGACTCCACTCTTTCAGTTTTGTCCCTAGTTTGTTTGCTTGTTTATTTATTTGTTTGTTTATTGCCTTTTCAAAAAATTCTACCTCCACTTGATCATTTTCAATTGCTCACTGTCTTTTGCGGTGTGTCTTTCACACTGACATTATTCTTTGCAGAGAATCTAGAGGGTGGTTGTGATATAGAAATAAGAAAGCACCAGTAAAACTAAAGACAACTTTTTAACAGAAGGTTTCTGAACTTTGGAGTCAAATAGCATTGGTTTGGATTGTCCTTCATTATTTTTATCTCAGATTCTTGTCAGTAAAGGAAGAAAATCACAGCCATGTCTCAGTGCCAATATGAAAGATCAGCAAGATAAAGAACCCATAGGAATCAATAAAATGAAAGACAAAAAACTCTACTAGAATAATGAACAGAAGACATAAAAATGAGTAAAAAACACAGATGACTATTATAGAGCAAGACTTTTAGCTTCATCAGAAATCTGAAAATGCAAATAAACCTATATATCGTAACATTGGTTTTTTTAAAAAAGTCTGTCAATATTAAATTCTTGTGAGGCTGTAGAGGAATGGAAACCCTTATCAATGGCGGAGAAATAACCAATTGGTGCAGCTACTTTGGAAAGCCTTTGGTCAGTAAATAGTAGAGCTGAAGGTTTACACACACAAGGACCTAAGAGTTCTGCTAACTAGTGTTTATGGAGAGGAACTATTATTTAGGATATGAATATAATTTACATTTTAAACCATCTATTTACTTTATAGATAGCTTTATTACATCTTTGCTTCTTTCAGAGATGCTGTAAATGTGGTTCAACTCCAGATAAAATATTCCTTTGAAGGTAAATGGATGGCTATGGAAGAAATTGTGCTGAGTGAAATCAACATAACCCAGAAATCCAAGGGTCAAATGTCTTCACTCATCTGTGGTGGCTGGTACTAGACCGTGGCCATTAAGAGAAGTGGTCTAATATCAGGTTTTAAATACAGATATCATGTAATGTTACACAACCTAATACTTTTTTTTAGAGATGTTGTGGGAAGGGGAAGGGAGGGATAAGGGTGGGTAATTAGGGGGGCTCTCTTGGGGGTAAATCCAATTTTCAGAATATATATACATTATATATTATTTTGTTAAAATTTGTATGATTGTTCAACAAATAATTTTCTCAATAAAAAAATAAAAAATAAATATTTCTATGGGACAATTCTTTCAGATCATACTCTAGGGAACAGTTAGAAATTCACAATTTATTTAAGCACTGGTTTTTGCGAAGACACATGTGCAATGTGTCAGTTATTTGTCCTGGGGATTGACTGGATGCCATGTCAGAGGACTGTAGTGGTAGGTGGCTGTCTGCTTTATATCTTATCTCAGCTTTGGTGAAACTCCTTTTAGCCCCTGCAATACCAGCCAGTGTCTGTCCTCTCCAAAAAGGTTCATAAATTATGCTTCAAGTAAACTTCATTCATCAATCGCTAGTTTCTAATTGCATATTTTGAACATTTGGCTCCAGATCCCAGACGTTTTCTGCCTATTATAAGATCCCATTCTATACAAACAACGACAGATGCTGGAGGGGCTGTGGGAAAAGAGGAACACTGTTACACTGCTGGTGGGACTGCAAACTGGTTCAGCCACTATGGAAAGCAGTGTGGAGAATCCTCAAAAAATTAAGGATGGAACCACCTTACAACCCAGCTATCCCACTCCTGGGGATTTTCCCAAAAGAATTAGAATCAGCGTATTATAGTGATGTGGCCTCAATGTTTATAGCAGCTCAATTTACCATAGCTAGACTATGGAACCAACCCAGATGCCCCTCACTCGACGAGTGGATACAAAAACTATGGTACATATATACAATGGAATACTACTCGGCCATTAGAGAAGAAAATATTATGGTTTTTTATATCAAATGGACGGAGATGGAAAGAATTATGCTAAGTGAAGTATCCCAATCTCAGAGACTTAAGGGCCAAATGGTTTCTCTCATCTGTGGAAATTAGAATATATGGGGAAGCAGTAGGATAGACAGCTAACTTAACAATATTTCAAATTGAATGACTCTCAGAGTAATAGGGGGATGGCTCCCTAGGATGCTTGGAGGTGTAGGGAGGGGGAGAGGATGGGGGGAGTGTATTTGAAGATCTCCTAGGTTACTGGAGAGTGGGAAAATAGAGGAGCCATCTCTGATGCAGATGTTATTCCTCCACGAGATACCTATTTTATGCAAGAGTTCTTCTGGGGGAAACTGCAACAAGTGAAACCCAAGGTGGTCATCCTTGTTTTGGCATTACCCCTGGATAACTATGTATATACACATTGGTTATTGATGTTTTGATAATGTTTCCCTCTCATTTGTATCTCTATACACTCTTAATAAAAAAAAGAAAAAAAAAAGATCCAAACCAGAAAAAAAAAGATCCCGTTCTAAAAGGTATAAGATGAATACATATAGTATACCATGTCACCATATATATTCACAATAAGATATTTCACACAAAGCTCTTTTAATTAAGTTCTTTATGAAGTCCATCAAATGCGACTTTCCTCCATTTGTAGTGTGAAGCATATCAACAGAGCACTTCTAGTATCCAGGTTGGAAGTCTTATTCCTGGTGTGTTGGTACACTGCTACTCTAATCCTTTGATATGTGCGGTCACTTGGAGTTTGTTCCTTTTGATCCATAATATGAGTATGGCAGTATTCCTCTTATTTTTCTCATGTAATTTTGCTAAAACTACTAATTAAATAGAAATGTGAAGGATGTTTTTTAGAAATAATACCATTTCATATACTAATGAAAGACTCAATAAAGGAAGTTTTTTTCAATGCCATGTAATTAGGTGAGACAATTAACAAGATAGAGAAAATAATCAGAAATTTCTAAGGCAAATATAACTAATATGTTTTATAGGTGATTGCAAATTCTTACTTCACTTTAAAGAAACTATAACTGAAAATTGAAAAATGTACAAAATTTATAATAAGTGGTTCATGATAGGTGAAAATTATGCAAGAAAGAAAGAAAAGAAAAAATGGATGAAAACATATCATTTTTATAATTGTGATGTGAAAAAGATGCTTCCCAGTAGTTTTGAAGCTTCTCTACTAAATTGAGTTATTATTCATCTTGATCAAGTATGATAAAAGGGAATGCACTTTGGTGATATAGTTTCAGTATCTAATATGGACAATTACAAAAGGTCTGTCACAGGCCTGGAGGGGTGGCTCAGCAGTTTCAGTGCTTGCCTCCCATGCGTAGGGATGTAGGTTCAAACCCCAGTACACAAGGAAGTGTTGGAGCAACAAAAGCCACATGAAAAACTAAATAAAAATTGATTCTCTTTCTCTCTCTCTCCCTCTCACTATCCCTCTCTCTTTTAAAAAAAGAAAAAATAAAGAAAAAAAAGATCTCTCACTAGGCAGTATTGTACCTGCAGACAATAGTCAAAGGTATATTTTCTCAACCAATTATAAAATAATGGGCACTTACGGAAGTGTTGAATTCTATTACTGGAGGTGCATTTAAATAGGTGAGTTTCCACATAAGTTATTGGGGATGCAATTCCTGCTTTTGTTTAGAGAGTTAACTTGCATTTTAAATTCCTTGTGCATTCATAAACGCTTATCCATGTGAAACCCTAAACTCAAGAACTGTATCTTTTCAGAGTAAAACATCTTGTTGTTATAGGTGCAATCAATGCTTTTCAAACATTAAAGATTATACCTTTCCTTGGATTGCCTTTTCTGGGATAAAAGAGGGGGTTTTCTGATTTCCAAGAGCCCTATTGTAGGTTCGTCAAAGTATCGAGAAGTAGTTGCAGAAAGGGTCTTTTTCCATGTCTGGTTCCAGGAGGCTGTAGCTGAGATAATACTGGAATCACAATTTATCCTCGTTAAGTCAAAGATGGTTCCCAGAGAAATTTTCATGCATTCTTGGCATTCATTCTTCTGGTGACATGATGGGCTTATTAGCAACTCTGATCTTTCAAAAGGACTATTTCTAGAACCTGTCTATCTAACCACTCCAAGTTTTCAAGGATGATTCATGTTGTCAAACAACTGTAGACCTTTTCATTGCGAATCAGTCATGTTTTCTGTGATATAAATTGAATATCAAAGTTTAAAGAGATTCAAAATGGTTATGGCTTATAATTGAATGGATTTATAGGCATTAGGAATAAAATTTACTAGAAATGCAATGGAGAACTTGGGAAATGAAAAGCGTGGAAGGACAAATTTGCAACCCTTTTCTGATTAGCTTGCAACTTGCTGATGTCTTTATTAGTAGTTCATTGGAGCCATCTGAGCTCCTGAATCATTGATCAAAGTCAAACTTTAGCTCCCCTCTTCCATTCTAATAAAAATAATTGTTAACATATATTAAGACCATATTGTATACCAGGGGCTATACTAAGAACTACACATTTTATTGACTGTTTTAAATCAATGCTTTTGAATATTAGAGTGCATAAGAGTCTCCCGGAGAGCTGTAAAATACAAATTCATTGCTAACATCATTCCTTCATCTCCAGTTCTGCTTGAGCTCTGGGGTAGGGCTTAAGAATTTGTTGTTTTGGAAAGGTCCTGTGTGATAAGATGCTGTTGGTACAAAGTCCACTTTGGCTTTGCAGATGATGCTCTGAGTCAGCCACGATTGTAATTACCCCCATTTTGTACATGAGAAAACTGAGTCTGAGAGAGACAGAATAATAATTTTCCCAAAACTAAGAGATAGGAAAAAGTGGATCCAGGACTTGAATTTGGGTTCTTCTTTCTCTTCAATTTGATTTGTTAATTATATCCTTCACGTGCCTGGGCAAGTTTGATGTGTAAATCACAGACTGCGATGGTAAGTAGAGCAAGCAAGACACATTCTTACTGGTTCTTTTCTTTACCAAAGGAATCAGAGTGGCTGTAAAGACTGGAGAAATGAAACCCTGGTAACATCTTCTGGTGATTTAAAGTGTAGAGTTTTAGGCTTACACTGCCAGAGTTTGTGAGTAGTAGCTGAGCCACTGGCAATATCCCAGGACCTCAGCAGGATTGGGGATTCTGAATGGACAATATATTTTATTGTATTCCTCAAGCTAAAATTAATCATGAGTAGGTATTGTTTAGAAACTGTCAGAGTGTATATTTTCTAGTAACTGATTTCTTTCCACATAGACATCTTGTTTTCAATGCAAATGGTTTTTCTTAATGGGTTGTTTTTATTTCTCTTTTGTATGCGCTGGGGGCAGTGTGGTTTAATTATAGTGATCATGTGCTTCTTTAGGCCATGCCACTTTACTTTATGGAATCTGTGCTTATAGCCTAGAGGAGGTTGGGATATAGCCCGTCTTGTGGTTCTGAGTTAAGCCTAGCTTCTAAATCTAGCTCATAGTGTCTAGTTTGTGCTTCCCATATTATATATTTTTCCTGATCAGGAACTCTAAGAAAACCTTAGTTTTTGAAAGATTTATCAAACAGAAGGCACACCCATGGTACGGAAATGAAACTGCACAAAAGTAGTGTCAAAGATCCATTTAAATGTTAGAAGCAAATGAAGGGCATATAAACCAAAATTAAGCACTATTATAAATGTGTTCCATTTGTTTCTTGCCAAGCCAAGAAATGCCATAGGAGGGATTTAGAGGGAACTTTGTGACCTTTTAGGACTTTGGGTGGCCACTTAGGACAACAGGTCTTACCAATTTTAAACACTCTAGGGATCCAATCTTGAGCTGCAGAGATGCCATGGGAATGAAAGCATTTGTCTATTTGTCTTATATACTCTGAGCTCCATATTTCCTGAAATGTTTCACCAAGGTGTTGGTTCTCTTTCCATGGAGCCTCATGAGTCTACACACAAGAAACTCTGTTTGTTTTCATGGATTTGGGCCTCAGAAAGAGCCTCCTAACTCATGTGTGTACAAAAGGGTTTGTTTCCAAGTTCACTGACACAAATTCAGTGGTTGAGTACACAAAATTCTGGTCAGGATGACTGGGTTAGAACACTGTCTCTGCCTCTCGACTAGTTTTGTGACCTTGGACAAGTAAGTGAACCTCTCTGGTTTCAGTTTTCTCATCTGTAAATTGAGGACTATACAGTTGATGAGATGATTAAGTAGATTAATATGCATAAAACATTTAGGAAGCACCTGGTACCTAGTGTAAGCTACATTAGATACAAATGTTTACTATTCCAAGTGGTGGCCACAAAGTCAACGTTGAGAGTAAGCTGATGAGTCGCTCTTTTCCTCGGTCGTTATTGGACTTTGCATGTATCTTATTTTTGGGTGACAACCATAAATGACAGGAACCTAAGGAAAGGCATCAACGTGTTTAAGTGCTTTATTCTAAGTATTCCTCTCTCTCATCCACATTGGCTTCAGCTTGGAAATGTGTCCCTTTGGCAGAGAAATCAGATCCTGACTTATCTTGTTGCAACAATTCTTAAGGGATGCTCTGCAAAGTGGAAAGAATTAAGAAGAATCTATTCAGTTTAAGGAAGAGATTTGAAATTCCTTTATTCTTCTTTCTAAAGGATTTTACCCTGAGGTGTTGAAATACCATTTTTTCTCTAGGAATTCATTTCATCTAAGTTGTCTCTCTTTGCCATGTCCTTCTTGGATGGTTGCTAAGACAGGGGAGAAGCCACTGTCATGTTAATGCCATAGGAGTTAAAGTATGGCTTCTTAAGGATCTTGCCCAGAACACATTATGGACCACGCTAAATGGTTGTGTTGTAATGTCAATTTGACACTATGTCTATAGCCTCCCCATTTGAAATTAAGCAAAGTCAACACCTTTCCCAGCCACATCCTAACTCCAGGAATAATCTCATCCTTTACTCATGAGAGAAGCTTGATTAAATCTCAGGTGTAGAGGGATGTTCCAGCTATGGGACTGTTTGTCCTATACTTTCAAGCAAATAAGAGGAAAGAACCCTGAAAGGCAAGGAGAGAATAAGGAAAACAGTTGATTAATGCTTCCTGTGTGATATGCAAGGTTTATATTTTGGGTGCCCTCTAGAGTGCGTCAAAACACAACCATATGAAGGGCTGGATGCCATAGTTTCAAGACTGTGGTAGAAAGGAATAGAATTTATGGCTAACTTATCAATGCTATCATAGATGGTCATCCTATGTTCATTATGTTCATACAATTGAAGCTAAGTTTACTCATCCCAGTGATCAAATTTCAGCTGTATCTCTCCAGTGCACCTGTTTTTAATCAGAGTTCTTCTTTCCATGTGACCAAAGGATCTGCAACTAGATAAGGTTGAAAACATTTTAGATAGGTGAAAATATTTCTCAAATACAATTTATTAATTAATACATTCCAATCATTCAATAGTATGCATAATCCTAATGTCAATATTCTCCCTTAAAATCACTTGCTGAATATCAAGGAGTCAAATAATTTTCCAATGGAGTTTCCATTTTATAGAGTATACAACCCATCACAACTGATTTTTTCTTAAGTTAGTTGTGTGTTTATGTGTACATGGACTCAGACCAGGGTTTAGGATGACCTGTTGCTTTGTAAAACAGACACTCTCAACAATTTCAAAACAGCATCTCTATCCCACACGGGCTGAGACCTTTTCTGTAATGAATAGTCCTAATTTCTTTTGCTTGCCATTGGAGTTAGGTATGACTCATCAGTAATTGAGAAATGGTAGATGAACAGGATTCAAGGATGGGTTAAGCTATCATTCAAAGGCACTAGGCTTGTAAGAGTTTGATGTCTTTCATGCCATTCTGCCTCTGTCTTTAATTCATAAAACCTGTGATGAAGAAGCTTGCATAAATATTAAAAAATGCTTTTCCAAGAACTATAGTTTTGTTCATAGTGTTTGAGTCAACGTCCAAATAAACACATTATCTCTTATAACACAGAAAGTAGTATTAATATATTTTCTGCCAAACAGTTTTCCTAATGGGGGCCACTGTCTTTTCCAATGAAATGAGTTCCCTAAAATGTCAATATGAATAAATTACTAATGGGGAACTCTTCATTAATCTTTAATGCTTTGCCAAATCCCAGCTTGATGGAAAAGCTGATGTTTAGCAAAAAGAAGAAAGGGTATATCTCTAGGAAGAATCAAACTAGCCAGGGTAATAGAGTAGAGCATTTCTGTGTCGAATTCCATCTGAACAATCCTGTTTTTTTTTAAAGGTCGGAAGCTCATACATACTTGGAATTTTTGCTCTCTGCCTTTGATTTAAAGCGCAAAATCAAAAGCCTGTTCTATGAAAAGAAGTGCACTTGAGCAACCCAGGAATGTGCTGAAGCCTTTCTACAAATTAATCTCTTCTTTAGTGAAGTGAAACATGGGGACCATTCAGGGACAGTGGGAGGGGCTCTGGGGCTTGAATTTGAGCCAAGCTTAATGAGAAGGAGTTGGAGGCGAAATGGAATTGAACTGTACCTTGTTAACTGATGAAAGCTGTGAATGAGGTGGGCTCACTGGCCAAGAATTCTTTCCCTTTGTTGCAATTAACTATAGAGGATGCTTTGGAGGTAGTTTTTATGATGTTTAAACATCACAATGCATTTTTTAAAACTTTATATGTTTCAAAATTGGGAGAAGGAATTTTAAATTCTGATTTCTAAATTTCCTGCTGTTTTGAAGACGTACAGGCTTATGTTACTGTGGAGTTGATCTTTATTCATTTGGCTGTTTTGCTGGGAATCTATATTACTAGCCACAGTCAGGTGCTGGAGAAAAAAGCAATGATAATCACAGTCTGGCTCAGGGGGACTCACATTCCAGTAAGCACTGCTGGAATCTCTCAGCCACAGCAGGAGAAGCAGAAACCTAGAGGCCAGGCATGCATCAGGCATTTAGCTGAAGTTCTCTCAGCAAATCATTCCTCTTAGGGACCATCACATGCCTTTCCCAGGGAGACTTCTCAGTGGTGCAAAAACTGTTTACTCCATAAATTTCTTCTATAGAAAACTGCTGAGTGGGAAGCCTGGTAACCTTGAAAATGAATGTTCAACTCAAACTCAGAAATCCTGGATTTTATGACAAAGAAAAATCCTCTTGAAAGAGTTACTAAAACATTCTGTGACTCAGTTTCCTATTTTGCACAATGGAGCTGAGATGTGTTCTGGGTTACTGTGAAGTGTGTGCTTATTACTTTTTGCAATGGCTTAACATTTTTTTCAAACGCAACACATGTTTAGTGCTTTGCTCAGAAGATACACCGGATCTTGGTGTAATCTTCCTTAAAAGCCTGAGTATTAAAATACTTAATAAGTAGAATAATTATGTACCTAGAGTGGCCATTAGATTGAGTATGTAATTTAAGGGACTCACCTAAAATAGGAAAGTGAGATGTGCACAGTAGGGTAGGAAGAAAATAAAGCTGTTTTCATCTGTTGCCTGTTTTTGCTTTTACATATTTTGCAATGTTCAAGGTACAAAAGAATTGCAGAGATAAATGTATAAACAAATGTATAATTTATTAATAAGTAAATACATATTGAGAGTGTATGCATATTTTTCCTAGTCTATAGTCAAAAGAATTGGGAGTCTTTTAGTTTAGGGAAGGAACAAATAAACTAGTGAGAATATGTGTATCTCTAGTCTAAAGTAGTAAAGGGTCCAAAACCATGTAAGAGAGAAATCTTTCAGTTTAATTCAAATTTTCTTTAATATGAATATACTAAGGCCCTCTAAATGTAAAAATCAACTAGCTTCTGTTGTCATTTGTCAATTTCGACGTGAACACAGATGGGGCTTCTGACTTGGGAGATGTTCTCTGAAAGCTGGAAGTCGATTCTGAAACCAGCTTTAGGGTTCTCCTATAGCTCGGGAAGGGCTATACGATGAAGCACATCAATGGCTTCTCTGGAGTGGTACTGGATTTTGCAGAATATTTGTACCTTCAGCACTAGTTTCCCTCCTTCCCACTTGACATGAGCCTTAGGAAAGCTGACTTCAGGACCTGCATCATCTAAATGTCTTCAGATTGTGATGTCCATTTGCACTTGTCCAGTGAGAAACCCTGGCAAGAGATGAACCTTGGAAAGGCATGGATGGGGTGTGCATCGCTGCAGCTCTCCCTTGGCTAGGTGGCAAATCAGCAGTGGTGGACAGGCCACAGTCTCTGTCCACCGTCCCGCCCCTCCACGTTTTGCTCTGCCTGGCCCCTGATGCTGATCCTCCCTTGCTTTTTCAGCTGGAGATGGGATAAGCGAAATCTTGCTAGTGCCGCATCATCCCTCGCTAGGCTCCTGAACCCTGCTTCGGATTGTAAATAAACCTATCATTAAGCTCTCTTTAATTGCCCTATTAGTTTATATCCATTTCCTGTCAGGACTCTGATTACATCTACAATTCAATTCAACCCACATCTATTACCAAATTACAGAAGATACAGAATGGATAATACACAGGCTCAAATCTGGCCATTTCCCCAGTTTATGTATTTTTACATGCAAAGAGGGATTTCAGTGTTGCTCTTGTTTAAAGCAGAGTTTTTAAATGATATATGTGAAAGTAGTCTTTTAGCAGAAAGTAAAAAAGAAAGAGCTTTCTCACTGAATGCAAACATGTCCCTAGAAAAAGAAATGGATATCTTCTCAGGCAGTGCCTTTTTGGAGGTCACATGGGAAGTAAGGATATTAACAGATAAACACACAAAAGAGAGGATGTGGTGATTATATACTTTGTAGAATAAAAGGGTGAGTTAACTGGAAATCAAGTGCCCAACCTGTCCAGGTGGAGTGAGCTGGCCTCCCAGAGAAGTCAGATACACAGAAGAATATACGACTGTGTTAAGCTTAGCTTTGTTGGAAAAACTTCATAGTGTTACTTCTGCTAATAATTATATCTACATCTAATGTTTATTAAGTGCTTATTACAGGTTTGCATGTGGTAAACTATTTAATTCTCATAAAAACTCATAAAAGAGTTATTATTATATTCCTTTTTGTTAACAAAAACCAAACAAGAAACAAAAAAAAAAGTCTGAGAAATAGAAGAGAAAATTCATACAAGATAGGAACCTGTAAAAACCTACACAATGTAGCTTCATATTTAAGTTGGTGATTTTGCAGGGACAATAAAAATAATGTTGATTAAATGAAGAACATTTGATGACTAAGCATAAATTTTCCCTCCTCTCCATCATGTGATACATTTGCCTCCATGTTAGAATAACTCAAAAATGTCAGACCTTCTCCTTCATTCTAAGAAGTCCTTTTCACCTGTTATAACTGGATTATTTCACAAAGGATGAAAACATATTGAAATTATTAAATATTAAATAATATTAAAAGACATTAAATATTAAAAGACATATTAAAAGACTACATTTTTAAAAGAAAGGAATAGATACAATAGTAGTGTGAAAATCAGTTTTGAAGTAAATAAAGGATTCTTAAAATAGATCCAATTGTCCACTACCTTTCCCAGCCTGGCCCATGTCAACCGATAGCCTAAGATGCTTGGTGGGTAAAGATAAATATTTCAACATAAGCTTACAACAGTAAATCTACTTGAGAAGCCAACTCCCTTTGAGAAGCTGTGAAATTTCTTAGATGTTTAAAATATGTTACACTGGTTGTTATTTATCACATTCAACTGTGAGTTTTGCCTAGGAAGAAACAGATAAAGTTGTCAAATTATGGCCTTAGCTGTGGTTGGGCTGCACTCTTTATCCTGCAGGGAGCAGAGGGGAGGGGCCAGGCTCTCTGAGTTCTGGTCAGCTCTGATGCTGAGCAGGCCCTGGCCTTGTTCCCAAATTCTGGCTGTGGATGTCTTTTGGAGAGGCTATCTCGAAGATCAAATACATTCCTTCAGAAGATCTCTTCCTAACCTCCTAGGATTACCCTGCATTTCTCAGACTAAAGTTCAGATTGCACCAAGAGCATTTCCCTGAGAATGGAGAGAGGGTGAGATGCATCGAAGGATGAACAGAACACACACGCACCCGTGCGCACTCACACACATACACACATGCACGTGCACACACACACATACACACACAAGAATGCATGTCATGTGAGATCATTATTAGGAACTAGAACCATTTCTGTTGGAAAATTCCAAATTCCTTTTGAACAAGTGCCTTGGGGCATGTCCTATAGGAAACACAGGGCTTCTATACAATCTCTCATTAACTGCTTATAATTTCCTTTGAGTATTTATAGGTGGCAGTTATAGTTTGAAATGTACAAATATTATGCAGAACTTGCAGCAGAGAGTGCTTCCTTTGCCCAGTCACTCTCCGGAAAGCCACGAAACTGCCGTGGCATCTCTGGTATGTATGGAAACTTAAGCTTTACCTCTATTTAACCTCAGAAGCTAGGTCTGACCCAGAGTTTGTCTTACACAGTTACTGCAACAAGCAGTTGGTGTGAATTTGGAAATTTGCTGCTTTGACTGTGGACAAGTTTAAAATCCTTCTGTACCAGTGACATCTACCCTTCCTTACCCTCCACAGTAAGGAAGAGAAATTATCTCTGTAAAGGAAATAAAAAATAACATTGAGTCATCCCTGTTAGACTCTTCTGATTTGTCATAGTTTGAGAAATGTGGAGAAACTGTGGGTTGAACTGATGAAAGTCCAGGGTTAATGGGACTAAAGTTCAATGGCCTGGCCTGACTCTTGGTGGCTGTCATATTCTGATCCCACCAGGCACAGTGGTGCCCTTTCGCATCAGTACGATGGGGTTCTCAGAGATCACATGGGCCTAAGGGTGAGACTGGCACTCCAATCAGGTCACCGAACTCCCGTGTCAGTATGGCCGCTCACTCTTTAATCGGAGTGACACATTTAGGGACTATTGGGGCCTCAATTTTCCTTTCTAAAGGGCTTTGGAAACATTTATTTTTTTTAAAGAAAGAGGGGACAGTGAGAAAGAAAGAGAGAAGCAATCTTTATTTAGTTTGTCATGTGACTTTCATTCCTTGAACACTTCGTCATGTACATGGTGCTGGGGTTTGAACTCGCATACTCGCACATGCCAGGCAAGCGCCATAACTGCTGAGCCACCGCTACAGCCCCAACATTTCTGATTTCATTAGCTAAAGGTTTAGCTCACTTAGAGGAAGAAACACAATTCACGTTTCTATCCCATGAAATTTCTTAGAATCAGAGATATCATTATTGATTCCTACTGGTCCATTAGAATAAATCCAGTGGTGGCAAACTAATAATATCAAGTAATAATAATATTTGCAATAGCTGAAATAGTAATAATTGCCATCACAATAGTAACTGTAGTGGGAGAAACAGCAAAGATGCTAACATTTGCCAATAGTATGACATTTCTTGAAAGGCAGTGTCCAATTCAGTCCTCATAAAACCAATTGCACAGGTCTTGTTGTTTTCTCTAATTAATGGCTAAAGGAGCAAAGAGAAGAACATTCAAGTAGTTGCCCAAGGTCCATAGCTAATAAATGACAGGACCAGGGACTGCCTAAAGTTGGTTCTGAAGTTAATGTTGTTTATAGGAGGGAAATACAGAAGAGTCAAGATACTGGGGTGTGGGTGATGTTGGGCTAATTCTGGGTTAGAGATTAGGGGCATATCATATTGCTACTACATATGAATTTATGATTATACAACTCAACTCCTCAATAAAAATTTAAGAAAAAAATCGGTACCCATGAAACATAATTATTAGGTTTGGATATGAGGTGTCTCCCCAAAACTCAGCTCTGTTAGGAAGTTCAGAGGTGAAATGATTGTGTTATGAGAGCCTTAACCTAATCAGAGTGTTAATCCTTTGAGAAGGATTAACTGGAAAGTAACTATAGGGTGTGACTGGAGGAGGTGGGTCACTGGGGAGTGCTTTTGGGGCTTCTATTTTGTCCATGGTAAGCCAGAGCTTATCCTTCCCTCATGATGTTCTGCCTCACCTCAGGCCCAGAGCAATGGAATTAGCTGTCTGTGGAATAAGACCTCTGAAATTGTGAATGCCAAATAAATTTTCCTCCTTAAAAAAAAAATACAAGTTAAAAGAGTAATGTTCCTGGCACTACCTAGACTGCATGGATTTGGACACTTGTCATTTCTGAAAAATTTAATTATCTCTATATTTGATTTGTTCAGCCAGTGTAGACAAATTTAACACATGCAAATTTTCTCTAGTCTAGAAAATAAAGGGGTTAAATAATTGAAGAGCGAAGAAGGTAGACAGCCTATGGGTGTACTTGGCTAGGTTTCCCTATTACTGATTGCGTACCTCCTAGAGATTTGGAAACTGAGAATATAGAAATCTGCTCAGCACTTATACCCTTGGTCTCCTTTACAAACAAAGTAAATCAGATTGTCCTGATTTATTGATCTTTGTTGGAAAAACATCTAATTTGCTTCTGTTCAGATTTTGGCTTAAAGTTCGTTCCATCCTAAAGGTAAATTAGTAAATTAACAAACTAAAAAATGCAAGCAACTCTCAAACTAAGCACATTCATGAGTTAAAGCACATAGACTTCTTACTCCTTTCAGTGGGTGAGGATCAATTTCCCTTGTAGTTCTTCTACTTTAGGGCATTATTGATCCAGCTTCCTGCTCTACCAGGTCTTTGCTCACAGATGCCTAAGAAAGCTTTCTTATGACTCTATGGCTGGAACACCAGGAAGAAGTCAGTCTACTGCAGAAGCTTAGTCATTTAGGGGGATATCTTTTAAACCAGCCATACTGGTGCTATGGACTGAATTGTTTTCCCCCTAAGTTCTTATGTTGAAGGCTTAGTCTCCCACATGACTGTAGATAGAGACAGGGCTTTTAGAAAGAAAAGGTAAATGATTTCTTGAGAGTGGAGTCCTACTCCAAAAGGGTTGATGGCTTTATAACAGGACAAGAATGAGATCACTCTGTCTTTTAACATGAACAGAAGGGTCCATGGGAGAACCCCGTGAGAGACAATGAGATGCAGCCTCTGGGGAACTAGAAAGAAGGTGCTCACTGGAGAGTGGCCACTACGACACTTCCATCCCAGGCCACAGCCTCCAGACTGCCAGAAAAGAAATTTCTGTTGTACAGACCACTCAGGAATGTAGTAGACAACTTTTATTTCCATGTTTTGACTCTTTGCTTCCAGACTTCTTCAGCATCACACACTCTGTTCCTGTATGCTCCTGTCCTCAACTGCCCAAAACACTTAGAATCTGATATAAGGACAGGGCTAAGTCAGTGTCGATGGGCAAGTAGAATTTTTTCCCCTAGTTTTTACTTAGAATCATAAAATCATTATAACATAGATAATAGATAATATTTATTCCAATTTCTTCACATTATATGTGAGGAAGGCCTAGTAGAGGAAGGGCTCACCTAAGGCCCCACATTAGTGACAATGTCTCCACTGGAGTTCAAATCCTCTGAACTGCAGCTTTCTGTTCCTTCTAACATGTAAAACATTTCATCTTGTTCTGCCATAGTTTTTATGTTTCCTAACCTTCAGTGTCCATGTATTTATATTTTCAAAAGAAGTCATTTATTTTTGTTTGTTTCAGACAGTGTTTTGCTGCATTGACTCCAGAATTTCCCAGGCTGGTCTCAAACTCTTGGGTCCCCAGGAGCTAGGATTGCAGGTGTGCATTGCTTCAAAATATTTTGATTTTCTCCTAAAGTATTTAGTTTAAACTGAACTTTCTCTACCTGGGTTTCCTATCTTATGAACTAAATGATTCATGGGGAATATGGTAACATGTTTTTCCATTTCTTGGATCCTTTACCTCTGTTAATAAATTATGGTATGTTATGATCCGAATGTGATGTCGCCCCAAAAAGCTCACAAATGGAAAGTTGGGAAGGCTGAGGTGAAATGACTGGTTTATAAAAGCCTCCACACAATCGGTGAGCTAATTATGGGAATTAACTGGCATCTGTAGGAGGTAGGGTGTGGCTGGAGGAGGTGGGTCATAGGGGGCATGCCTTTGGGATATATACTCTGTATCTGACTTGGAGATCCTCTCGTTGCTCTGCTTCCCAATGTGATGCCTTGAGTTCCCTGCTCCCTGTTGCAGTGCTCTCTGCCATGATGTTCAGTCTCACCTAGAGTCCCAAGGAATGGAGCCAGCCTTTCATGGATTGACACCTCTGAATCTGTGAGCGCCTAAATAAGCCTTTTCCTCCAAAAAGTTATTCTTGTCAGATCATTTAGTCATAGCAGTGAAAAAAATGACTGAAACATGGTAGTTTATACCTAAGGCTGTCAGCTCCATTAAAAGGTTGATTTTGCTTCAGTACATAGGCACATTTTTCTTTATAAAATTTGTTATTATAGATCTTAATTAGATTATGGTCACTTCTTTGAATTTTCTTCACTCACTCCTATATTGCTAAATTCCTCCCCTCTGAATACATAAAAGACGATCTCTGACTGTATCCATTTTTAATTCTGCCTTCCTGAGCTACAAAGGAGCTTTTATTGTACCCTCACAGGGGCTGTTGATGCCTTGTGAAGTCTACGAATGGCTTTGTCAGATAGAGTCTTGGCACAGCCTCAAATAAGTACTCAATCTTTATATGTTGATTCTATGTATAGACATGTGTGGTGCTTTGTAGGCATTTTGAAGACCAACTCTGATCTTTTTCAAATAAGGCAGTTTAATCTCAACGTAAAGTTGAAGTAGTACAGGATCCCTTTCAATGGTTAAAAGTGGGTTTTATCAAAGCATTATCATGATGATGAAAGTGTTTCTAGAGAACCTAACAATACAAAGCCTTTTTACATACATGTTTCCATATGCCCTGCACATTAAACATGTAGATATTTCCAGTACAAATCATGCAACTCCCACTTTGCACATGAACAGATGAATAATGTGAAATTGTAAATGACTGGTTCAAGAACGAATCACTGAGGACAACTGAATAATTTTTTGTGTCAAATACCTTTCTTACCTTCCTGTATGTTCTTCCTGGCATGTTGTAACACTGTATCAATTAGGATATGATTTTATTTATAAAATGTTTTGCTGAGTTTCTTTCAGATTATAAGGATAAGAAAAAAAAACCTAAATAAAATTACCAATGAATTCAGTTACTAAGTGAATACTTAAGAAATCACTAGTTGCTTACTCTGTTCCACCTTTACACTAACTTGGACTATTTGTACAACTTCGATTTGTCATGACTTCAGATTTTTAAGCTTAGTTATGACCCACAGTGTTCTGTGTATAGGAAATATGGCACCCAAGCATTCCTGTGCTACTCTCACTGGTCATTAAGGTCCGTTTGACAACTGATATATATACATATATAATCCAGCTTAGAAATGTGGACAGGGACTGATATACTAGAGGTTAATAGCTTTTCAGGCCTGGTATTCGAACTTGTCTTTCTTGAGTAAGACAAGCAGCCCGACTTCTTTAAGTCTCATTTCCTTCAATATGAAAGAAAGGAAGAAAAAGAAAGGAAGAAAAAAAAAAAAAGAATTGCTGTATTTTTGCCGTGGATTTGTTAGAAACATCTAATAAAATAATATATGATCTAATACTAAGAGTAGAAAAGAAAAAAGATTAAAAAGAAAGTTTTATAGTATCTTTGTCATAGATTTATCAGAAATATCTAATAAAGTAATATATGATTCAGTATAAAGAAAAGAAAGATTTATAGTATCTTTACCATGGATTTGTTAGGAACATCTAATAAAATAATGTATGAACCTTGCTTAGAACAGAGTGAGGTTTTGCTCCCAGAAAATTGACTTCTTAAAATCAAAGCTAAGGAAAAATCAAAGTTTCAGATGTTTCTTGCCTCCATAGTGAGATCCAAATTCTTTAGCTGCAAAGTTTGAATCCTTCATAATCTTGGCCCATGTTATCATTCCAGTTTCACCTTCCTCCTCTTCCATCCAACTTTCATTCCAGCCACACAAAATAAAAGGCCACCATGCTTGCCCTGATTCTGCCAACTCTTCCTGCTTCACCACATTTCCATTTTTTTCTAATCTCATGCCATTTGTTGGAAGGTTCTTTCCTCTCCCCTTTTTTTTCAAGATAAAGTGCAGCACAATAGGGTTTATTTCTCCTATATCTACAGAACTTTCGGTATTTTATCATACCTAGTTCCCAACACACCTGACTGTCCCATAGACTTCAAGATTCTCATGGTAGATCTCCCATATGATTTATTTTCACATTGTCAGGACCAGGTACAGAGAAGACACCGATAACTGCTAGAGAGAATTCATCAATTAATCTATAATCTATTACAGAATACTTACTATACTCTGTGCCTCAGAAAAGTCTTGGATAATGAAGTTTGTATATGGAATATTTAAAGTTTATTGAGTAAAAACTTCAAAAAACAAAGCACTTAACTGAAATGCTTTCTATGAGGTACTCAACCCAGTGCTGAAATAACACAGGTGTGCAACGGGAGGAAAGTGTCCAAATCCAAAATGTTGAGAGCAGTTCTATCTCTTTGTGGGAGCTGTCTTAAAACTATTGAGAAACTATTTATATAAACAGTTATATTTAAATAGGGGGTTGCCATGCACACCTGTAATTCCAGCTACTTGGGAGGCTGATACAGGAGGTTTGCAAGTTTAAGGCCAGCCTGGGAAACTCAGTACGATCTTGTTTCAAAAAAAAAAAATTATATATATATATATATATGTGTGTGTGTGTGTGTGTGTGTGTGTGTGTATCTCCATCCATCCATCCAGTTATTCATTCATTCTATGTAAATCCACTTGAACTTGCCAGATGCTTCATCAGATGGAATGTGCTTGTTTCATAATGAAATACTGTGCTTAAGTAATTAAGTATTTTTTATTTTTTTTATCCCCTGGACACTGTAATTCTTACAGCTGATCATTTGTTTTCATTTTTCCTGCACTGACTTTAAAGTTGTATTTCCAACTTTTTCTTTACCTCTTGACCATCTTTGAACCTTGTGAAGGTTTGGTTTGACTATTTCTTTTCAGATGAACCCTTAGCATGTATCTTCCCCTGTTTTTTTCTCTGTTTGGTAGTGCGCTTTCTCCTCTGACACACTTCTGCTTGCTATGTTACACTACTTTTGTAGGAAAATAATGGTATATGAAAAAGAAATGGAAATGAAGGTTAAATAGGCTAAAATTTTGTTCAGTTCACTACTTATTTTAGTAAGAGGACTTACATAAATATAAATTTTAGTCTAACTAGTATGGAGATGGAAGACTTTTTCCAATTTCTTGTATCAGCATGACAATATAAACTTTCAAAGGCATAATTGAAGCTAATAAAGTACAACTTATGTTATATTCAGGAATATAAAATGTTTAACTGTGTTAGACTCCACTGTTTTTGTGTTTCTTTCATTCATCTACCATTAAGCTGTCATTCATCATTTAATTGATTTACTCAATCAACCAAATCAGATATCTGATATAAGGGAGAAATGTTAGATGCTGGAAATATTTTTTCTCTGCACATAGCTAATTATAAAAACAAAACAAAAACAATAAAAGCATATGATACAGCATATGTCAAACATTAAGGAGTATAGACTGCAGGCAACGTGTTCTGAACCTAGCATGAAGTGAACTCAGCTTGAAATCATGTTGTCAGACACCTGAAGGACGAATCAAGAACTAAGTTTGGAAGAAAGAGAGGCAATAAGTAAGAACTGATTGTAGTAGTCAGCTTTTTTGCTGCTGTGAATAAGACCCAACAAGAACAATTATAGGAGGAAAATTTATTTAGGAGCTCATGGTTTCAGAGGCCTTAGTCCATAGAAGGCCAGCTCTATTTCTTGGGGTTTGCAGTGAGGTAGAACTTCATGATGGAAGAGTGTGGTGGAAGGATGTGGTTCAAGGTATGTTCTTTTTTCCCATGATGTGTTCTAATTCTTTGCATAAGATTTATTATTCTTTTAGTTTTTTTCTCTGCTTAGTTGCTTGTTTTTGAATGTTTCCTTCTAAAATGTTAAATTCCTTGACACTAAAAACTGGTCTAATTCACCAACACATAAAATGATATCTGGCAAATACAATGCACTTAGGAAATCTGTGTCGCCTTAATGGATGGAAACGTAGGAATCATTATCTGAAGACCATGTGAAGAATGGTTTGGAGAGGGGCACACCAAAAAACAAGAGCAGTTAAAAGCTTTTTATAAAATTCTTTGCCAACTACACTGATTTTAGCTAAAGCTTTGAAGGGCAGTTTTTGCAAAAGACCAGCAAGCAATCTCAAGTGCCTCAGGCACATTTGTGGATTAGTTCAGAATTTTAGAAAATTTAATGCTCCTAGGGCCAACCATTCAAATGGTGGCAGAAGGGAGACAAGGGACAAAGACCAACTTCCCACCCTTCAGAGGACGATTTCAAGCTGCATTCTAACTGGTTCTGCAGAATTTCCCTGGGACCCAGAGCCCCATTGCTCATGGTGCCAGCCAGCCTGAGACACACCTACTATTACTTTTCTTTTTCCCCCGGTCACTCTTTCCTTCCTGATCCCTACTCTTCAATGAACACAATCACAGGAAACTCAAACATAAGCCTTTTGGATTAATCTATCCAAAGAGAGATGAAGATTTTCAAGTTTTTGGGTGGTGAAACTGAAACTATTTTGAGATTATTCAGTGGAATGGTGGAGAGAAAAAACAAGAGGGAGGATTCAAGGATAATTCTCAGGTATGTTGGTTTAATCCATTTTAGAGGGAAAGAAAAAGCGAGTAAGATAAACTTCTGTTTTCTAGTATAAGAATCAAGTACAAAATTCTAGGAAGTAGACTCATGTTAAAGTGTGGAGCATAGAAGAAATTCTGGAAAGCATATGTTAAAGTTTGGATTTAAGGTGTCCTACCTAAAAGCTCACGTGTTAGTTAATGTATAGATGTTCAGAGGTGAAATGGTTAGATTATGAGTTATAACTCCATCAGTGGAGTGATCCATTTGATGAATTAATAATTTGAAAGGGGGACCTGGGTGGTAACTGTAGGCAGTCAGGGCGTGGCTGGAGGAAGTGGGTAACTGGGGTTATGTCCTTGAACTTTGCCTCCAGATCTTTGCTCTTACTCTCTGCTTCTGGGCTGTCAGGAGCTTAAGAGCTTCCTTCTGTCATGAGTTCCCTCAAGATGCTTTGCCCAGATGCAGAGAAATGTGGTTGACTGACCATGGATTAACCTCCTGAATCTGTGGCTCCAGATAATCATTTCCTCATGTAAGTTGTTCAAGTGAGGTATTTTAGTCACAGGGTCAAAAACTTTAATTAACATAGAATAATTAGCTTATTGGAGTCAGTTTCAGCTTAGCATAGAAAACAGTTGAGGCAAACAAAAAAAGAAAGAAAGAAAGAAGAAGAAGAAAAAAGGCAAGATGCCACAGGAAATAGGTTCCATGAGAAAACAATAGAAAAAGGTGTTAAGAATACAACCAAGGTATAGATTAGCATAGAGCTGTAGAGCTCTTGCCTACACGTACGAGGCCCTGGGGTTCATCATCTCCAGCACCCACCTCCCAAAAAAGATCCTTGTGCCAAGGGCCCCTCCAAGCCCTAGGATAAAGAGAACAAATCCTCACCTGAAAGGTTTTGACTCTTCTGTGGTGCAATAATTCCGTTGGTTATTAATTGGATGATTGTCACGTAAAGTCATGTGCTCAGATATGTTGAAAGCTAACCTAAGCCTATGTACACACAGCTTGCATTCAAAAGACCTTTGGCCCTTTAACATGCTAATATATTTTGCAAGTTCCAAAAAGAGGGACATAATATGTGGCATTTGAAGATATTTATTTGATATTTTTCTTCCTTGAAAAAGCAGAGCAAATATTCTTCAGTGTTTGTAAGACTTTTTCTTTCAGTTCTTGTTCTCTAGGAAGACTCGCAGACTCCGTGAGCACAAATGCCACTTACTGCTCAGGGGGGACGTTCACTCACCACCTGATTGACCTCTCTTTGGTATTTGATGCTGTTCACCACTTTCTCTTTCACAAAAATTCCCATCATTTTTGCTTTAGCCACACTTTATTTCTCATTCTCCTTTTCTGATGCTCCTTCTCCATCTATTCTTTAGCGACATCTTAAATATTTGTTTTATCCATGCTCTTAAATTCAGTCCTTTTGTTACTTATCAGTGGAACACGACTTCAAGGTGCTTAGCAGGCGAATGGAAATAGAACTTGTAGCTATGGAATTACTCCATCATTCATTAATTCACTAAATTGTAAGGAAATGGTCTTTTACTATAAATAATAATCCCTGGTTCAATGTGTGGCTCCCTTACTCTGCCACTAATTGGAAAGAGAATTCAGAGTCAAAGTATCTCCGCAGCACTGAGAGCGTACTCAGATTCAATGAGAGACAATAGAAAACACTCTAGTCAGCTTAAGAAAACAAAACAAAACAAAAAGATTAATTGGAGCAATGCTGTGGCAGTTCAGAGAATCCAAAGGGAGGTAGTTGGGCCTTTGGAACAAACCAGAATGAGATAGTCCAGTGTCACTGTTGCTGTCTCATTGTATGGATGGGCCTTTTGCCACAATAATGCTGCATAACTTTTTCCCATGAAAAGCGTATAACAGAATGAATTTATTTTTCTTACTCATAGGTCTTCTGGTTAGTTCAGGAGCCTTGTTTGAGGCTGCAATTTGGGTAGGATCAAAGGGGCGTAGCTGGAGTTGTGTCCAGACTAGGATTGGGTTTAGGCACACTCCATGCGCTCTCTCATTCCCCTTGAACCCAAAGGTGCCTGGAACACATACTTCTCATGGTGAATCCCTAGAGTGGGACTCTGAACAGAATAAGGATGCCTATTGGAGCCTCAGGTTGAAACTGGGATCTACATTCCATCCACCAAAACATGATACTTAGCCACCCTGACCTCTGTGGAAGGGACCCCAAGGGGCAGGCACTACAAGGTCCCTGGCCAATGGTAGCTGTAGGCATAATGATCCAATCCACTATGCCCCCCATTCTAGAAAATCACCTGGAATTGTTAAGGCATGGCACATCCACATCCATAATCCCCCCTCATCTAGTCAATCACAGAGTGTCCCGTATTCTTCTTTTCTTTTTTTTTTAATAGAACTGTAGCATTCTATTTTAATAAAAGTTATGTGAATGTGACCTTTCTCAAAGTTATTAATATACTTGTACACATCCTTCTTCCTGTGATGATTTGAGATGAAGTAGTGCCTTCTCAGTGAGATCACACAATTCCTACATGATGGGATAAAGCCAGGTGAACGAGGTAGGCACTGTGGTATAGCATCAGGCTTCTGTGTAAAGGTTTCTTGAAGGCAAGGCCTATAATACTGATACTGCAACAGCTGATCTGATAACCAGGACTGAAGATGACTCCGAAGTGACTAATGGGTGAGTAGCACATACAGTGTGGATATTCTGGACCAAAGGATGATGTATGCCCTGGGAAAGATGGAGCTGAATGGTACCAGATTTCATCATGCTCCTAAGGAATTTTCCACTTCATATTTTCAGACTTCAGTTGACCAAAATAACTGAAACTCCGGCATGCATGAGGACCTGGGATGGATCCCCAGCACCACATAAACAACTGTGGTTCCTTTTTTTGAGGATTCTCCATACCTCTTTCCAGAGTGGTTGCGCTGGTCTGCAGTCTCACTGAATGAGAATGGATAGTGAACAGGTAGGCAGGATAATGGGCCCCATCTGGAAGCTGGACTCCTGTGACCACCTCCGCCTATCTGTACTTCCCTTCTGGCCACAGCCCACCCAGCCTCTCTGAGAAATCCTGTTCTCCTGTTCCCGTATTCTTTTCTTTCACCCCCACTCTTCTTTCATTTTATTATCACCGTTTGGCTTGAGATTTATTAATTTTGTACTATTATATAAATGTGTATAATATTATAATAACATAATTTATGAATTATATGTAATTTAAATGAACATATTATTTATAGATAATCCTTACATTCTTTGAATTGGCCTTCCTGCCTCCAGTCTCTCTCCTCTTTTCCACTATATACACAACACTGGAGTTCCATGTTTCAGTTTCTAAAATTCAATTTCGGAATTTCATTCCTTTTTAGAAAGAGCTCTAATTACTTCTCATTTACAGAGATTAAAATTCCTCAGTGTGGAAGAGAAGTCCTTTCATAATCTTCTCCCAACTCATTTTTCATTTTTGACTTTTTTTTAATCACTTAGCATGAACACACACTGCAAGCACAAATAACTCCTCGTCATTCCTGTCCAAGTCTACGTGTTCACATATGAGTTCATCTTTAGGACTTCCTGTAACCTGCTCAGATCCACGGCTGTGATTTTTTTAGGTCCCACCCAAAGTTTCTCCTCTCCTGGGAAGCCTTAGCTGAGTGAGCTCTCCTTTCTGTCTGCCACTCTTCTTTTATTTAACATGTATTAACTACCATACTTGAAGCTTAGTGGTAAGCATTGTGCCATATTTATTTTTTCCTTTCTCTGCACCTTGAGGTGGGCATTAAGCATTTTAAATACCACACATGTATCTTTTTATCCCTGCTTTGAACCTATGAGGTGCATATTATCTTAATTTTACTGATGAAAACATCAGGTTTAGAAAACTCAAGTACTGGGGCTGGAGTGGTGGCTCAGCGGTTTCAGTGCTTGCCTTGCATGTTGCGAGTACTTGGGTTCAAACCCCAGCACCGTGTACACAATGAATTGTCCGAGCAATGAAAGTCCATGAAAAACTAAATAAAATTGATTCTGTCTTTATCTCTCTCTCACGGTCTCTCTCTCTTTAAAAAAAAAAAAAAAAAAAAAAAAAACCTCAAGTATTTTAATCAAGGTAAATATATTTAGTGAGTGAAAAGGCCAGTGTTCAAAGGCTAGCACATATGACCACAAGGGATGATTTTTTTCAGATGCTACATCTTAATACTTGACAATGTATAACTACACATATATATGTCTCAATTTTATACTGGTATGATTTGATCAAATCAGAAAACTAGTTATATTTATTTTTGCATTCCAACCAGCCAGTATTCTTGTTTTCAGATATCTGCTGGATAAATTAGTGCATTCATAAATAAAAACAAAAGAGAAGTACTACTGTCCCTCAGTTCCCAGAAGGAATTGGTTCCAGAACCTCCAAGGATACTCAAATCTGTGATGCTTCCAGCACCGTATAAAGTGGTGTAGTATTTGCATATAGCTTATGCATCTCCCCTAATCATCCCTGAATTTCTTATAATACCTAGTACAATATAAATGCCATATGAATAGTTGCTATGCATCATTGTTTATGGAATAGCAACAAGAGGAAAAAAAAAAGAATTTCCATGTTCATTACAGAGTTAATTTTTAAAAAATCTATTTTTAATTTATGGTGTGTTGAATAAGTGGGTGTGACGCCCACAAATACACAGAGAAGGGCTGATGTATGGTAGAACAACTGATTGTCCATTGACAGGTACCTGGGGTGTGGTAAAAATAAAACAGCAACACAAACAACAAACAAAAATAAGAGAGAGATAAAGAAATGACATGGAATTAGGAAGAAGAGAATGGAGAAAAAACCCAGAGGTCAGAAGTTGTGGGCTTTTTCCTAACAGATTAAGGAAAATTGCCTTATGGATCCAAATGAGTGCCCTCCAGGATCCCCACAGGCTGCAGCGTTATACTGTGCATTCTTTATTTCATTTTCCTCCTGTTGTAAAACTGACTGTGTTCTTAGGCACAGTGTTTTCTTTCGGTTTTTGAAACATTTCCTAGGGAAAACTGTTATGTTCATGGGGAAGGGAAAGAAAAAT
Organism: Aplodontia rufa; assembly: GCA_004027875.1. Lineage (NCBI taxonomy): Eukaryota > Metazoa > Chordata > Mammalia > Rodentia > Aplodontiidae > Aplodontia > Aplodontia rufa. Next base: position 23,372 of record PVKS010008975.1, on the reverse strand, counting down.
TGTTGTGAATATGCACAACAGTTTGAAAGGGCTCTAAACACATCATAAAGTGCCTTTCCTTTTGAGGTCTGATTCCTATCTTCAGATTGTAATTATTAACATAAACCCTTTAAGGCATTCTCTTGTCAACTGCACCCTGAATATCCTATCTTGTTTTATCTGTGATTTTTCTCCTGCATTATTAGTTTAAAGAGCCCTTGGCTGCTCTCTAATGAGAGAAAGCCACGTTTCCTAGTCTAGCCCATTCTCTGTTGCTTGAAAGCAGACAGAAGAAAGTTCACTGGGAGGTAAAAAAGAAAAAAACAAACAACACCTGGAGACCAAATCTCATTTGTTTTTCGTAACTACCAAGAACAACCTGTCTGATGTCTGATACTGAAATTTATTTTTGCTTGACCAAAGTTTAAAAAAAAAATCAAAAGAAAAAAGAAACACAAAAAGAAAAGAAAGAAATCAGAACCCTGTAATGCTTCCCCTGGGGGAATTAGCCTTATCTTGGTGTTCTCTCTCTCTCTCCTGTGATCATCTCTAAATGCTGACAAATCTGCGAAACAACAGCCCTGGTGTTTCCTTCTGAACCCCCAAGTTCACTCCTTAGAGCAGTTGGCCTGGGGCGAAGTTTTTCAATCAGTGTCTGCTTCAAGCCAGCAGCTTGCGTCCTACTGCAAAATTTATGGAGCATGCTGATGAGAACAATGTGGCTCCCCAGGACGAGGACTGGGAATTGGCAGAGGTGTTTTGTAGGTCTGAGCTCTGCATCTGGGCCATTGATTGTTCCTTCATCTGGTTAAACTTCAAAAGGTTGCATGCCTTGTTATCTGTTTTACACCCCTAACCAAAAGCTACTTTGGGAGACTGTTAGAACACATTGCATCATTTTCTGCCACCAGTCTCCCTTTTGCAGAGATCATACCTTACCGAGGCTTTAAGATTCTAGGGATAGGGTAGAGAAGAGAATGGTGTGTGTCACTTGTCACAAAAACAAGTGGCCAGGAGGCAAAAGAAAAAAATGGCTTAGATTATATGGTGGAGAGAAAGCATCTGGCACAGTGCCTACTATAGAGTATACCCCACATGAGCACTTGGAGAGGAAATCAAGTGTGGACTCTGAAGCTAGATTGCTTGGATTTAAATCCTGGCTCTATTCCCTATCAGCTGCATGAACACTAGCTGTTACTTAACCTGTTAATGCCTCAGTGACATAGGAACACCAACAATGTCTCCTAGGGAGAAAATGCATGCATATCCCTGTAAGTGTGTCTGGAAAGCAGTCAGTGCTTAATTAATGCTAGTTTTTTTTGAATAAGAAAAATAAATAGACAATATAGATTCTAGACACATTCAAGTCTGTTTTCCCTCATTCTTCAAAAATACTTGTGATATGACTGAAAATAGCCACACTTTCTTAGAGTCAATCACTGTATTCTTAGAAGTGACCTGAAAGGAAAAAAATCTATCTGGTATTTCATATATATATATGTATTTAATATATTTATGTATCTATATATTATATATAATCTATCTGGTATTTTATATATATTTATACACATATACAGATACATATATACACACAAATACATGTTTCACATGCTATGTTGTATACTATATGTAATATATATAATGTATATTCCATATATGTTATATATTTACATATAAATTCTTATTTCTTATATAATACATAGAAACTTGATTTTTACATGCATAGATACATATTATTATATTATAGTATATTACATTATATTATGTTATTTTTTATATAATCATATTTTTAAGCCCACCTCTGATATTACAGCTAAATTTAAAATCAATATGTGTGCAGAGGGAAGAATGATTAGTTTGAAATATGAGTGTTGTTTGTGATTAGTTTTGTTAACTGCCTGCTTCATTTTGGCTGTAATAATCTCAAAAAGCCACATTCTCACCACCATGAAGGTGGAAATCACAAGAGTTCAAACACAAGAATGATATTGAAAGACTTAACTTTTCAAATTGCCTGGCTCATATTGTCATTCCGTGTGAGCTTTCATTTCCGTTTTTGGTTGGTTTATTTAAATGTAGTTCTTTCTGAGAAGGATCCATGTGCTGCTGAGAAGGTAAATTCAGCTGATTTAGGATGGAATATTCTGTAGATGTCTGTTAAGCCAAATTGATTAATAGAGATGTTCAGAATGGAGATATTTTTGTTGATTTTTTTATTTCAGTGATCTGTCCAATGTTGATAATGGTGTATTGAAGTCCCACCGTATTATTGTGTTGAGGTCTATGAGGAGTTTAATGTCCTTGAGTATTTTTTTCCATATATTTGGGGAAATTGTGACCGGGAGCATAAATGTTAATTATCATTAAGTCTTCTTGGTGAATTGTCCCTTTTAGTATGATGTAGTCTTCATCTTTGCCCTTTCTGAATAGTTTTGGATCAAAATTAACTTTATCAGATATTAAGATCACCATGCAAGCTTGCTTTTGTGGGCCACAGGCCTGGTAGACATTTTTCCAACCTTTCACCTTCAGTCTGTGTCTATATTTGAGTGTGAGGTGTGTCTCTTGTAGACAACGTATTGTTGAATTTTGTTTTTTGATCCAGAAAGCCAATCTGTGTCTCTTAATTGGGGCATTGAGACCATTCACATTTAGAGTTAGGATAGATATGGGAATCTGAGTCCCAGACTTTGTGATTGTTGCTGTGTTTTGCACCATCTTGGGTTTCTTTTGTTGTGTATTGTAATTATGGACACTCTCTTATTTAGGAGTTTAGGGAATTATTAGCATGTTCTTCTGAATGAAGAATGTCCTTGGGAAGATTCTGTAATGCAGGGTTTGAGTTCATGTATCTTGCTAGCTTGAATTTATCATTGAAGTATTTAATTTCTCCATTACATTTAAAGCTGAGTTTTTCAGGGTATATTGTTTTTGGTTGGAAATTGTTTTCTTTCAAGGTTTGAAAAATATTGTTCCAAGCTTGTCTGGCCTTCATTGTCTGGTCTAAAAAATCCATAGACCAATTCTACTTGGTCTGCCTCTGAACATGACTTGGGGCTTTGCCCTAGTTGCTTTTAGAATTCTTTCTTTAGTTTCTCTGTTAATCATTTTATATATGATATGTTTTGGTGAATTTCTCATTTGGTTAGGTCTGATTGGTGTTCTATAGGCATCTTGGATATGGTGTTTTGGGTCAATCCTGATGTGAGAAAAGTTCTCCTTAATAATTTCATTTAATATGTTCTGTTTAATTGTTCAATGTTTTCTTCCAGTCCAAATACTCTCAGGTTATTTCTTCTCATCTCATCAAATATTACTTGGAAGTTCTCGTCATACACGATAAGTTTCTTTTCTTGTCTGTTCTCCTTGAACTCAACATTGCTTAACCTGTCTTCATTATCTGATGTATGTTCTTTGAGAATTGAGGTCTGAAAGCATTCTTAAGAGGTAAATTTATAACACTGAGTGCATACATCAAAAATCTGGAAAGAGCCCAAATAAATAGTCTTATGCTCCAACTCCAACTCCTACAAAAAGAGGAACAATCCAATCCAAAAGCTAATAGAAGACAGGAAATAACTAAAATCAGAGCTGAAATTAATGAAATTGAAAACAAAAAAGTACAAATTATCAACAAAACAAAGAGTTGGTTGTTTGAAAAAATAAATAAGATTGATAGACCCTTGCCAACCTCAATAAAATGAAGATGAAATAAAGCAAATCAGTAAAATCAAAGACGAAAATGGATATGTCACCACAGACTCAACCAAAACCCAGAAGATTATCAGAACTTATTTTGAAAATTTACTCTGCCAAGTTTGATAATCTGGAAGATATGAAGAATTACTTGGCCACATACAACACCCCCAGATTAACACTGGAAGACATTGAAAATCTAAACCAACCTATCTGAGGTTCTGAAATTGAAGCAGCAATCAAAGACCTTCCCAAAAAAAAAAAAAAATTCTGGACCTGATCGATTCATGGCAGAATTCTACCAAATCTCTACAGAAGAATAAACACTGATCCTCTATAAGCTTTTAGATGAAATTGAAAGGGGCAGAGCACTACCAAATACTTTTTATAAAGCAAACACAGCACTGATACCAAAATCTAACAAAGATTCATCAAGAAAAGAAAACTATAGACCAATTTCCCTGATGAACATGGATGCAAAAATCCTTAATAAAATTCTAGCTAATCAGACCCAAAAGTAGATTTAAAAGATAATACATCATGATCAAGTGGGCTTCATTCCAGGAAAACAGGACTGGTTCAACATTTGCAAATCAATAAATGTAATTCACCACTTAAAGAGAATTAAAAATAAAAATCATATAATCATCTCAATCAATGCAGAAAAGGCGTTTGATAAAATTGAACATCCTTTTATGCTTAAGACCCTGGAGAGGATAGGGATCAAAGGAAGATCCATTTATGACAGACCCATAGCCAACATTATGTGCAATGGAGAAAGACTGAAGCATTTCTACTTAATTCAGAAACAAGACAAGGCAGTCCACTTTCACCACTCTTATTCAATATAGTCCTTGAAACCCTTGCCAGAGCTATTAAACAAGACAAGGAAATCAAAGAAATTCATGTAGGAAAAGAGGAAGTCAAATTGTCTCTATTTACTGATGATGTGATTCTACATCTAGAAAACCTAATAATCTTGACCAGAAGACTTCAAAGCTTATAGGCAATTTCAGCAAAATGGCTGGCTATAAGATCAACACCAATAAATCACTAGACTCCTTTACTCCAGCAATAAGTCTGTGGAAGAAGAAACCAGGAAATCTGTCTAATTCACCATCTCCTCCAAAAAAATAAGATACTTAGGTATAAATCTTACAAAGGATGTCAAGGAACTATACAATGAATGCTATCAAACTTAAAGAAAAAGAAATTATAGAAGATATGAGTAGATGGAAAAACATTCTATGTTATGGAATTACAGAACACCCAGAATATCCAACGTTACTCAGCATGAAAGCAGGAGGTAACTCAATTCCTGACCTGAAATTATACTACAAGACTATAGTAATGAAAACAGCATGATATTGGTATCAAAATAGAATGGAAGATCAACAGAATAGAATAGAGGATTCTGAGATGAACCCTCGTACCTTTAAGTATCTGATATTTGATAAAGGGGGCAAAAGCATAGTGTGGAAGAATGATAGCCTGTTCAACAAATGGTGTTAGACAAATTGGACAGCCATATGTAGACAACTGAAATTGGATCCTTACCTTTCACCCTGCACAATAGTTAAACCAAAATGGTTCAATGATCTGGATATTAAACCAGCAACTCTACAATTTCTTGAAAATGAAGTAGGATTGACATTAAATGACATAGAGGTCAGCACAGCCTTCCTTAACAGGACTCCCATGGCCCAAGCAGTAAAATCAAGAATAAATGCATGGGATGCAGTTAAACTAAAAAGCTTTTGCACAGTTAAAGATTTAGTCAAGAGTCTCAAGAGAGAACCTACAGAATGGGAGAAAATTTTTGCCTGCTACACCTCAGACAGAAGGCTAATATCTAGAATATACAAAGAACTTAAAAAACTAAATACCAATTAATAACCCAATTAATAAATGGGCTATGGAACTAAAATGAAGCTTCTCAATGGAGGAAATCCAAAAAACCCATAAGCATATGAGAAAATGCTCTACACCACTAGCAATAAGAGAAATGCAAATTAAAACTTCACTGAGATTCCACCTCACTCTGGTCAGAGTGGCAAAAATGAAGAATACGAACAATAGCATATGCTGGAGGGGCTGTGGGAAAAAAGGAACACTGTTACATTGCTGGTGGGACTGCAAACTAGTACAGCCACTCTGAAAAGCATTGTGGAGACTCCATAAAAAATTAGGGCTGGAACCAGCATTTGACCCAGTTAGCCTACTCCTGGGTATCTTCCTAAAAGAGCTAGTATTGGTATATTTTAGAGATACAGCTTCTTCAAGTTTAAAGCAGCTCAATTTACTATAGCTAAGTTACAGAACCAACCCAGATGCCCCTCACTTGATGAGTGGATTCAAAATCTCTGGTACATATATACAATGGATTACTACTCAGCTATTAGAGAAAATGATATTATGGCATTTGCAGCCAAATGTTTGGAGATGGAAAAAATTTTGCTAAATAAATTATCCCAAACTCAGAGACTAAAGGGCCGAATGTTTTCTCTCATTTGTGGAAGCTAGAATACAAGCGGAATCAGTATGATAGATGGCTAACCTAACAACTACCTCAACATGTATGAACCTTGCCTAGGTTCCTGGGGGATGCAGGGAGAGGGGCAAGGAAGGGGGAAGAGAATAGGAAGGACATCAAGGAGACTAGAGGGAGGCAGTATTGGGGAATCTAATCAGAGGGGAACCTCCAACTTCCAGGAGAAGTCCATTTATCTTGAGGCTTAAGTAGGGGGCAACATGGAATCATGGGGAACCCAGGAGGGGAAACCATGGTCTGGTACCAGTCTTGGCTTGCTCTGTCATCACACTTTTGTTCTTGATTGTTTGACGATGAATCCCTCCTAATTGTAGGACCATGTTTATTGAATAAAAATTAAAACAAAATGTAGTTATTTCTACAAAGAAGGTGATAAAAGGCCACAAGAATTATTGATCATCTTCAGTGATATATATACAACAACGTGGTTGAAGGGATCCTCAGATGTGTCCAGATGCAGTCAGTTTCGATTAGGCACAGGCACCCAGATGTAGTGGGAAAAGAGAGTTTGAAATTAGAGAGAGGAAGAGTTGCTTCTTTTTATGGACTGAACATTTGTGTTCCCCACAACATTTTATGCTGACATTCTAACCGCTCGCATGATGGTGATAGGAGTTGGAGCCTTTAGGTTGTGATAAGATTATGACCACCAAGATTTCATGAGTGGGTTTCATTGCCTTATAAAAGAGGTGCCCAGAGAATTCCTTTGCTCTCTCTGCTATTTGAGGATAGGCAAACAAGTTTCCATCTATATATTAGTAGGTAAGCCCTCCCTAGATACTGAATTTCTGGCTCCTTGATTTTGGTTTTGAATCCCCCCGAAATATGAGAAATAAGTTTCTGTTGGTTAAAAGTTACCCACACTATGACATTTTGTTATAGCAAGCTTAATGGCCTAAGATAGTTCTTAAATATGCCACTTGCTAGCATGTGATCCCAAAATTTTAAATCTTTTACTTCAAACATATGACCACAGTGCTCTGAGCCTTACTTTCAGCATGGGAATAATTATGCCTCATTACTGTTGTATATTGAATAAAATATTGTCAGAGAATTCAATTAAACCATCGACTGGAAAGTTTTCATAATAATTTCATATTAATGATATGAATTTTGTTATTGAAATATTATCAATAACAGGGTGGAGCAGTGACTCAGTGGTTACAGTGCTTGCCTGGCATGCACAGGTATGCGGGTTTGAACCTCAGCACCACGCACATGGCAAAGTGTCAGAGGAACAAAAGCCACATGAAAAACTAAGTGAAATTGATTCATTCTCTCTCTCTTACTCTCTCTTTCTCACTGTCCCTCTTTCTTTTAAAAAAATAATATCCATTAGATTTGTCCAAGCATACCCCAAGTTTTGGTGAGGTGAAAATGGCATAGGTTTTGAAGGCAGGGGTCACAGTATGAGGATGAACTTTCGTTAGTAGTCTGATACTCTACAATGAATTAAGATATTAGAGTCCGGGTGTGCTCAGTGTAAGACAGAAGATCCTGAGCCTGAGGATTTCCTGAACTATCCAGATAATGTTTTCTCGTTTCCTTCTTAAAATAGAAATATGATTTTTTTTTTCATTTTTGCGTGAAGCAAAGGAATTGGAGTCTTAAGTCTCTGATTCACATTGCAGACTGATTTGTGCTTTTGCATTTTTCCTCCTGCCTAGAATATTCTTCTTATCCTTGCTTTCTACTAATAAAAGCTTACTTTTAAATATCATATATGAAGCACTGCCCATCTCTCTTTTTATTAATATAACAAGTAACTAACATTTTGGGAAATATACGCAGGTATCATGTTAGCCATTTGCCTGAATTATTCTCTTTAATCCTCCCAGCACCATGCATTTGGAGTATCTCCATGAGATTAGAGAAGAACGTGATGGAGATAGAGTAGATTAAGGACTGTAACCCACATTTATGTGTCCCTAAAGTCCTGAAGAAATTCTGTTTTTCCTCTCTTTATCTACTTTCAAAGGGCTATGTACTCCCTTTCTTTCAACACTTATGCAAAATCAGTGGAATCACTTTGCATACTCTCTTTTCTGTTAAACCAAAAATTTCTCTAAGTGAGAGCTTTGGCTTGTTTGTTGTTGCAGTCCAACTCCTGCAACACTCTCTGGGTGACATTAAATATTCAGCTAGTTCTGAGGTTAATATGTATACCAAACTTTGATATGAAGTTTCCTAATATGTAATCTATTTGTCACAAGATAGAATCATTAGCAAAATAATGCTTAGTAGGATGCAATTCTTTCCTGTATCATTATTGTGAATATCAGCCATCAACAACCAGTAAACAGGAAAACATGTTTGTTTAAAGTAACACCTTTACTGTAATTCCCTTTTAATTTTCAAGTAATCTAGAGATAGTCACATTTTTTGACAGCTGTCAGTATTTAAAAGCTTGGTCTGAACCATGCAGACTTATGCACATTATTCATGAGTCTCTCTAGTACAGTATTTGTAGAGATTAAAAAAAAAAAAAGACCATTTGTGGGATTTACATATATAACCTGAAGTTAAAAAGATTTTACATATTCTAGAACCCTATTATTATGCAGAAAAGTCAATTTAATAAGGAAGCCAGATTTTCCTATCAATGTTAGTAATTTAAAACTTTAAAAATAGCACTTTGTCCAACCATATATAGAAGAAGCAAAATTTACTGACCTCGTTTGATTGGTTATCTATTTTTGTATGTCCCTGAAGTAGCAAACAATTACTCTTGTCCGTTTTTGTCACAGTCTTGGAAAGATCTAGGGCAATTCTTTAATTTTTTTTTTCTTCTTCATCATGTTTAAACGCAGACAACAAGGGCACCACATAGGCTTGTGTCAACGACATCAATCGCTTTTTAATGAGGCCATAACCCTGAGTAGGTCACGGAATATTAAAAATAAATGAACATATTGCTGTCACTGGGGATTGTGCTCTCTCGGCTGAAGGGTATCGATGAGGAAACACAATACCGGGACGCCACACACTGAATTTTCTGCATTTCAAAAGGCAGTTAATTAGCAGATTCTGTAAGCACAGAGCTCCCACACGTCCTTGGTGCACTCCGCTCATGTCTGTTTCAGTAAGACAACCTTGCTCTGCGTTTCTCCACAGAGGGCCAATTGGCCAAGACACATGCCAGGCTTTATCTAGGCAGTCAATGGGGAGAATTAAGAGGTCAATCATTCAATAGGAAAGATTTCCCTTTAGTGTCTCTGTCTAGCAGGGAGATTATTCTCATGAATGAGCAAGAATGAGAACAATTTTTTGTGGAGACCTAGACCCAGTCAATAAGAACACTGAAGGACAGGGGGGAGTTGAAAGAGAAGATAGGGGTAATGACAATGATATTTAGGCTCTTCCTCTTCAGGTCTTCATCTATGCTTCTAACCTCACATTCAACCTCTCACCAGGGCACAATTCATGTAGATGCAAGAAGGAACGCCCTGGTTTTCCTGTTTGCACCTGCTTTCCCTAACCTGCAAGCCATTGCAAAAGCTGTTCACTTCACTTGGGATAACCTTTTCATTCATCCTCCTGGATGATGCCTAGTCATGGTGTGAGTCTCTGTTCATTTCCGAACACTTCTGTGAGGGCCCCTTTGATGCTTACAATCAGCGTTGTTGGCCTCCTGCGGACACCTGTTGCAAAAAGTTTATGTTCCTCCACTGAATTTCCATAGCCCAGAGCTCTGTCTGGGAGCAGCTTCCCAGCAGGGCTTGTGATATTCAGATCTCCTATCATCCAGGGTGAATCCATAAACTAACTTTTGCCATGGATTGTGGATAGAAATCACTCTCATGAATTCTCAGGTAAGGTGTTTGAAAAATGGTCGTTCCCTTTTCCTGCTCTCCTCCCGCATCCTCCAGCTGGATCTGGAGACTGAAAGACCACAGAGAATGGCTAGGGAAGCAGATGGCTCAACAACACAGAGGAAAACCACCTTCTGCCACCTGAGAACACCTGCATGCAAATCTATTGAAATTTGGAACTCATTAGTTTTATCAACTAGTAATGTAATATCAACTAATAATGTAATATCCAAGACTTAATTTATTGCATTGAGTCTGTGCCATGAAACCTGCATTTTAAAATCATTTATAGTATGATAATTACTGTTTCTCAAACAGTAATTAGACTTAGGAAAAATGACTTTTCACCTTGGTAGCTTGGTGCCTAACAAATCTATCAGATGGTGATAAGGACACAGTAAGTTAGGATAACTTAATGATCTATAGCTACTCTTTCATGAGTAAACTCTCTGCATAGTAACACTAATCTTCTTTAATCTGAAAATTCATTGTAGTGAGCACTAAATCTATGTTTTCCAGAAGTTCTTAATCATTTATTCATTTGAATATACATTGATTCCCACTTCTGTACTAGATCTAAGATCTAGAGGCAAAGCTTTGAAAAGAAATATTTTTGCTTGTCCTTCCACAGACTATAGTTAGTATAGTGAATTCATTTTCAAATTTTATTTTCTATGTCACTCGGGGAGCTTTTTAAAAATACAGATCTCCATTGGTCTTTAAGTGTAGTCATACGATCAAATCAAATAATAGTCCCAGGGAGTTGATCAAATCTTTTTCTCTTTGAATCCTGTGTTATTTTTTTAAAATTAATAATTATTGGTTGTTTTATATTCTATGAAGGACATTGATAGTAGTGTTTGTGGACTTGTCTGTTTTGGCTTTCCAAATTTGATGCATTGTTCCAAAAAATGCCTGATGTTACTACTGTGTATTGATATATAGAGAAGAAATTTAGTATGTTTGTCTCGGTGTTTGATGATCCAGCTAATTATCTGAATTCTAATTGCATTCTGTTCCTGTAAATGAATTTTTATAGATGACCTTCATGTGTACAAAACTAAAGAATGATATAACACCTGATTTCTTCCTTTCTCACATCTATGCAACCTTAATGCTAGTCTTATACTCATGTAACAATTTCCCTTTGCTTCAAGTCTGAAATACAATTGCTCAACAGTTAAAATTTACAGTCCAAGGTCAATTATTATGGGTGTTACTAGCTTGCAGCTAAGATTTCTCCCTGTCTTTGTTGGCTGAATTTCTGTTATTGCAAATCTCATCAATATCCACCCAAAGAAACTAGATTGAAAAATAGAGTGCATTTGGACAAAGACCAAACAAAGCTTTTTGTACTTTCAGAATAAATTTCCAGGAGTGAGTAGCAAATATCTCATTTGAGTGGATAAATGCAATCTTTTATACAGTAGGGTAGACTATAGGTACAGGATCTTTCATTAAAAGCCACTGAAGGTGACTGTAGTAACTGCTTCCTCCCCAGGGAAGCAATATAGAATAGTTATGAGCAAAGGTAATGCAGTGGCTTCCTCACTATGCAAATGATGAAAATCATCTCTAATCATTATGAGTCTTGAATATTAAAATATATGTGTAGATCTTAGCTAGTTATTGGTGTATACTGAGTTATGTGTTTATTTAGATATTAGTCTATAACGCATTGTAAACCTTGCAATGTGCAATTTTTTTAGCTCATCCTAAGTATATCAATGAGGTCAAGTAACATGAACTGGTCCTGCTATTGAATAACTTCCAACTTTCCTAAACCCCTGCTGCTGGGGTACCTGAGATTGACTTGGTTCATCTTCTGTTGCTATTATTGCCATGAACAAGGGTTCACCAAGAGCATTACAACTGGACTATGCTTGAGCAACCACTGTATGGCAAAGCAGGAGGGGTGAACTTCTCCCCAGACTCTCATTCATAATTCTCATTTTGCTATCATCTGTAATAATGTTTCCATTAATCATTTTCATGCACTTGCAAGAAAAACCATCTAACATAATTTCTTTGCTTTTTAAACTTTCCTTTACCAACATCACATAGTTAATTTCTTGAAAAGAAAAAAAAAAGGCTGTCATTAATTATTCTCAAACTATACATCTTCTTGGTGCTATCCATAATATCTTCACATGTCTTAGTAGAAGATACTTTTTGCTCTAAAAAATGGCACTAATTTACTTAATAATAATAGTGAGAGGAAGAGAAAGCAACAGGAAAAGGGAATGAGGACAGGAAAAGGAGGAGAAAAGGGAAAAATGTGATAGAAGTCTTTAATTTGATGTTGTAATAAAAACATATTTAAATCCCTTTTCTGTCACCTAAACTTTAATTTGGTGAAAGTCAAATCATCATCTTCCTTAGGAAAAAGCACACTACAGTTAAAGAAACGCTGATAAAATTTAATTTAATTAAATTCTGAAATAGTCTATAAACCGTGTGTGTAGTTACTTTTCAGTGGAATATAAATAAATGTGTGATTTTTGGGCAGGGTAAAATTTCCTAAAGAAAATGAAGTGGATTTTGTGCCACATTTAGGTTCAAATCTCAGGTTCGATATAAGTGACTTTCTTTTGGGAACGTGACTAAATTTGTCTTTTTTCCTACATTCTAGAGATAAAGTTGCTGATTTTATAGATTTATTTTAAATGTATCCAACAAGGCTCATGAAGTACAGAGAAGAAGGTTGTTGCATAGCAGATTTGCAGCATGTTTTGTTCATAGCTGCCTGCTTTTAAGAACTTGCATCTGCATCGTGACAACATGACTTGACATACTATTTGTTTAACCGACTATGGAAAGTCTGTGGTTATGAGGCCACATGAACTACTCAGATAGTGTGGTTCTCAGGCAACTCAGGGGGATGATTCTGGATCTCATCAGCCAGAAAGGGTTGGGGTTGGTAGCTGACAGAAGAGGGACGGATGACTTAAAGAGGACTGCCATTTAAGCAGTGGAAATGACATCAGAGGTGGCTGAAGAAAGATGAAAAAGCTAATATTTCCTCATTTTCCTGTGGTTGAAAGGGTCACCTGCAGGTTCTTTAGCAGAATTCCTGACAAGTGTAGCAAGAAGAGGAAGCTTCCATTTAATACAATAAAATCACCACAGAGGACCCTTAGGAGAAAGCTTCTGCTGACTTTGGCTTCTGGAGGAAGCTGCCCTCTTGGGGCCATATCAACCCACCCTGAAATTGGGAGAATCCAGACATAAATCAGGACAATGAAGGGCATTCATAACCATTTATGCAGTGTTTCTATTTTTAAGCACAGTGCTGAGAGAAAACTGACGTTACAGACGTTTAAGCAACTTGATCAAATTAGAAAAAGTGACCAAAGTGCATTTTTCCCCATCCCTGGAATTGTTAAATTTTTAGTTTTTAGTTGCTATACAATTTTTTTTTAAAGAGAGATAGACAGTGAGAGAGACAGAGAAAGAGAAAAACAACTTTATTTAGTTTTTCACATGGCCTTAGTTGCTCCAACAGTTAGTTGTGTACGTGGTGCTGGGGTTTGAACCCGGGTCCTCGTGCTTGCCCGGCAAGCGCCGAAACCACTGAGCCACCGCTCCAGCCCCTAGTTGCTATACAATTTTATCACAGTAAATTAATTCACTATAGTATTTAAAATATGTACTGATTTGTGAAACCAATACTATAATTAGGATTCAGAACAACTGTATTGCACACATTTACTTAAGCTGTCCATTAGCATCACTGCTCCTCCTCCTACGCCATGGAAGGGCTTCACACAGTATGTAAACATTCACACTTGACCAGCTTCTTTCACTCAGCTCATGTAAGTTGCTACATGCACAGTTAATTGATCCTATTGGTTGCTAAATACTATTTCATGGCTTGGATACGCTGCACAGTTGTTTCTCCATTGACCTACTGAAAGTAGTGAATCCAGATTCATTTGATATTTCCTGCCACCAGTTAAGGGAGACTTCTCCATAAGCTCTTGGGAAATTTTTATAATTCTCTAATAACTCAGATTGTTGATTTTTCTCCCCATTATTTTGTTTCTAGCACATTATCTCTTCTTTCTCTACTTATGTAGATAAATAAGCAATGTAGTATAAAGATAGAAATGCAGATTCTATACCCAGATATCTCTGGTTAAATCTTTACCATTTTCTCAACTGTGTAATGTTGGCAAGTTATTTAATCTTTAGGAACCTCAGATTGCATATCTATAAAATATAGATTATAGTTTCTACTTCATATGTTTCCTGTTAAGGCTAAAAAGTAGTATAGGCAAGATATTTATTTTTAATAGCATGTAGTTCTTACTAAGAAACACTAGCTATCCCTATGTATCTATACTTGAGCCTTATAAAACAACATAGCAACACATCTTAAGACACAAAGTTTATAAGTGTGTGTATATAGAGTATTGATAGATTTAAGTTGAGCTTCCTATGTCAAGTGCTAACCTTCAGACTTAAAAATTAGTTGTCAGTATCAGATATCATGTTTTCAGGATGGCCAGAACATAGAAAAATTAATCACCACCATCTGTGTCTGTTAGAAAGAAAACGTCTCTGAGAACTGACAATACAAAGTGAGTCAGGTTTTACATGTAAATGGAGAACTATGTTGTCGATGACAATTGAATTTCAAGCAGCAAATAGACGTGCTGATCCTTCCTGCATTTTGACAAAATGGTACTGACTCCACTTCCACTTCCTATATTTACTCTTAACCCCTGTTTCCTCCGTGAAGCACAGCTGAGATGGGACTACACAAAGCCGATGTGTAGGCCCTCTTCTTTCTGTTCTTTATGAAAACCTTGTTTTTTAATGTTTTAGATTGCTTTCATCACCAATCTTTCAGAAATGTTTATATTTGCTTTTTTCTTTAATCAAAAAGGCAAAGGTGGACTTGGGATTTTGTACTGAAAGAAAATTAAATCCTCAATATTTATTCAAAGCTTATTCAAATCTATTTGGATCTTGAATGTATTGCGATAACATAGAAAATATGTTAAGATACGAATTTTCCTTGAATATTCAAGTGCCTTTGGGTTACAAATAAAGCCACAACATTTAATCTGAGCACTTTTGGAATAACATAGTAAAATGATAAATTTACCTACCTCCTGAAAACAAAATCCAGAATCTCTCATTTCATTTACACAAAGAAAGTAAATACATACAAAAATAAAACACACTGACACACGTACAACTCAAAAATCATAATCCATGGTGATTCTTCTCCACAAAGGCAAACATATATTTCTCTTTTATTCACTTATTTCAGGACAATTTACTTGAGATCTGTCATGCACTTTCATAATTTTCTCATTTCTACTGAAACATTCATTTATCTAACTTGAATTATAGAAAGTTTAACATGGTCTCTCTGACTTTCTTCATAAACAATGAACAAATGATATGAATCATTCTTCGAGATTTGAGATTGTCACTTGTTTCTTTGGACATTTTCTTTGACTAACTCCTTTTCTTCTTCTTTTTCTATCCTTCCTGAAGCTACTCCTAAGAAAGCTAAATTTATCTTACAGTTCTATTCAAATATATTTTCCCCTAAATGTTCTGTCTTTTCTCTTTGGCCCATTTTACTTGCTTATACCAAATAAGTTCCTAAATTACTCCTTTTTCATTTCTTTGCTCAAAAGTATATTCCTCCTCCATGGTTGTTCCATCTACAGTTCACTAATAGCTCATTTAGTAGGAAATCCTACCTTCCTATTGTTTCAGCAAAACATTTTGTAATCATTCTTAATTCTTGCTTTTTTTTCACATCTACTTAGACATCAATAAATCACATGGTAATTTTTGCTCCTTAGTAGTGCTGAAACACCAAACAATTCTCATTCCTCCAATTGGTATATTTCTATGAATTAAGTGATACTTCATGGTACGTTTATTTATAGTTACTCCAAATTTTTGTGAATCTAGGTACTATTTTATTTTTCTCCATTCTACTTTGGGTTGAAGCACCTAGTGGAGTTTTTAATCACTGGGATCTTTTGTGCATTTGAAGTCAGATGGTGCATGAGATTGGGTGGGCAGTGGATGCTGGCTTTTAAGTGGAGCTCAGCACCTGGACCTTCTCTGGCAGGTTGGATTTCAAGTAGCATAGTGCCTAGGTTTTAAATGGTAGCATCCCAAGGGTGAGCTTCAAGAGACTTAGTTCAGTAATGTAGAACTTCTTATTAGATCCTTCTTCTACTTCCATCTCATCTTCTCAAACAAGTCAATAATTTCACTCCAGATTCCAAGATTCATGTTCTCCTTCTTCATGTTGAAAAGTGCCGTGTGCTTAATGTGAAAAGGGAAGGAACTGATGCAGGTCATCGGGGAGACTTTTGGGCACTGCTGATCACTTGCCTATTTCCGTTGTTGCCCTTCATCACTTTATTATTGCTGAATTGTCAAAAATGCCATATTGTATTGGTCCTCTGCTCAAAATTCTAAGGTGGCTCCTAGTCTCACTCAAACTCAGTTCCTACAATGCCTGCTAAACCATTCACAATTTGGCTCAGTATTATCTCCCTAAAAGTATTTTCTGCAATCATGTACTTTGTCATTCTGCTTTAGCCTCAATGAATTACTAATGGTTTTCATTAAACACTCCCTGCCTTTTCCTGACTTAGAATATTCGTGCTGGCTCTTCCCCTTGCCCAGAATACTTTTCATTCAGTTACGTGCAAGGTTATACCCTTTATCTCTTCTAAGTGTTTGTTTAAACATCAGCTTCTCAATGAGGTCTACTGCACAAATCTCATGTAGACTTAACCTCATCCCAGTTCAGGGATTCCATGTCTAAGGTAAGAAGTTTCCTCCATTTCTATTTTAATAGCCTTTTTAATTTATGGGATGATGTGCTCTACTTCTCTGCCTCTACAATTCATTGCAGGTGGGTCTTTGAGAACATCAGTTTTGTGTGGGATTTAGAGAAATCTTGTTTATGGAAACGCATATACCTGGAATGTATCCTAAATAATCCATGTCTGCGTTAGGCTGCTCCCTGACTGCAGAACTGTGTAAGCACTGCTGCCTTTGAACAGAATTAGCTCTAGGCGCCTTCTCTGCATTAGTTAGCAGCTTCTTTTTCCACTGATTTTTTTCTCTTCCTAGTGTAAGAAATATTATTTGCCCTTTTCAACATTTTCATATTTTTCAGTACTCTTATAAAGCTCTATCCCTTCTTCAGCTCCTCCATTTATCCATGCTCCAAACTCTTTGTAAATATTATTAGTTTCATGAAAATATCTTTTCATGCAATGGTTCTCACACTGTGGTGCTTGGTGTTCTGAAGCTCTTGTAAGGTATACCTTGGATCAACATGTTTTTCAAAATAGTACAAAAAACTTATTTGCCTTTTTCATTCTTCAGTTCTATCAAAAGTCAGAATTAAGTCCACACCTGCTGGTTTCCAGTCTGATGAGAATATCATATCTATGGTTTTTAAATAGGGTAGATGTTTTAAAAAAAGGAAAGAAAAAAGAAAGCTTAATTATGTGTTCCAAATAGGGCAAACAAAAGAAGGGAAAAAAAACATAATGGCAAACCTGGCTTAAAAAACTGTAACTGCAAAGCCAGGTAAAGAAGATACAATGTAAAGCTCTGGGAAACAGACTACCAAAATGTTTTCTTCAGTCAAAGTAATTCTAGCCCTAATTATTAGCACCTAATCAATGATACTTCAGTTGTTGGGTAGGATTCCTGATTGGCCCATTGTCAATGATATATGAGGTGTTAGACTTAGAACAAAAGTTAAAACAAGGTGTCAACTGCTACATCTGGAACGGATTGAACTTTCCTTCCCAGCTCTATTGTTAACAGCCTCTTAACACCTTTCTTCTTATACAGCCTAGTCCAGGGAGGGGTAATTTGAAGGGCAGGTAAGACAGTACAGCTGGAACTACTTGTCTACTGTATACACAACCTTATTCACGGGAAGACTTACTCTGTCTTCTCCTCAGACTTGAATTCTGCTGATGTGGACAGTTTCTTCCACTCAACTACAGTCCACTTTCTTTTATCACCACCTGCCCACCGTAGATAAAGGAAAGACTTGAACCAAATTAAATACATTGATTGCATATATCAACATGACCTACACTTTGAATGGCTTTCCCCCAAAGATGATAGAATTATTCTTAATAAACCATTTCTTTTTCATTTAAATTCCTCTTTGTAAAAATTAACTGATGACTTCAATGGCAGAAGAGAGAAAGTCTAATGTAAAAAACAAAATAAAGGAAAACAAAAATAAAAAGGGAGGGAGAGAAACTCAGGTCACATCAAATAGCGCAGCTGCATTGGTCCAGAGCTATTAAAAATGGAACAGCCATAAGACACTATGGGGAAAGTTTGCTGTGGGGAACACTGACAGCCAGAAGACAGAAGGTCAAATGCTGGCCCAATGCTCACCAATCATGAGTGCCCCTTCTCTTATGTAGGTGCTACTTTCTTTCACTGTAAAATCAGAGGAGCTAAGCTCCCACGAGGATCTGAAAATCCTATGATTTTAAGTAGATATGTACCTCTAAGCCGCTGATGTGGTGGGAATGGCAGCTGTAGATACTTGTTGTCTACAGCACATTAGTTGGTGATGAGGGCTGTCTGTTTTGAGCTGAGTTGTCACATGATTTCTCCCAGGCCCTGTCTCCTCTATTGCTCACAGGACAGAACCACTCAACTGTGCAGTACAAGCCAGAGAAGTGACAGACATGTAGCAGTCTTGGTCACCAACTGGTGTTCTCACTGGGCAAGGCAGTACCCTTGGAGCCAAAGGCAAGTAAAGAAAGTCAGACACATCTACTTAAGAAAAAATATGACTGGATGGCACTCTTATAAGGAATCCTGAAGAGAAAGGAGAAATTTGGTGACCTAAAACTGGCAAAATGAGCATGAATGGAGTATATATTTGATACTTTTGATTTCAAGATAGAATACTAATATTTCAAAATAAATTTAAAAATATATTTTTATTTCATTTATTATGTGATGAGTTTATCTGAAGAATTCATTAATCAAATCAATTCTTCAAGATTGCACTTTGAGAGACTAGGGGTGTAGTTTAGTGATAGTGTGTTTAGCATGAACCCCTGGATTTAATCCCCATTATGGAAAGAAAAAGAAAAGAAAAAAACAGAAAGAAAGAAAAAGAATTCATTTTGACATAGTCTGACCTCATAGAAACTTTATTGGAAGTTAGCCTTAGATTAAATGTTTGCATGCAATATGTGACTGATATTTTTAATCAGAACCACATTCATTTATGTACTCTAAATCCCCTACAGCCCTCATTAAAAATGAAAAGTCTTCTGTCTAATAATTCCTGAAGTTGTTGAATTTTGCAAACTCACCATTACCTCTTCCTGAATTTTATTTTACTACTTGATCAATGGGAACTGTTTGTTGCATGTGGAGATTGCAGGTATCCAAATATGTTTTGCATAAAAGTTGGCACAGAATTCTAAGTTATATTTACTGTTTGGGTTTTATGGGGGGAGATCCTTGGTGAAATGAGTTCCTTTGATAAGACAATAATGCACTCATAATCTCCCCTTATTAAGTTGTCAAGAGTGGTGGCAGTTTTTATTAGCGTTAGCACTTTTTACTTTTTTTCTAACAGTCAGCAGTAAAACTTTCCTCCTAACCCCAACACACACATTTAAGTTGATCATTATTTCTATTTCTGATGGAAGATATTTGTTTTGCTAAGATACATCTAAAACATTTTTTTGAAGTAAAATATATAGACATATATATATACCAGGCACATGAACTGCTTTTATCTCTGATGGTGCAAATTGGTTGACTTTCCTTACAATTTTCTGTATTTTCCAAACAATTTTCTCTTAAAATATATTATTTGCAAAGTTTTCTTTAAAGAAGTTTTCTTAGAAATCTTAAACATTTTTTCACATCCATTACTGAAAAAAAAATCTTCAAACAGCAATGAACGAAGCTAAGATGCTTCTGATGGTCGGCGTAAATCTTCAAGCAGAGCCAAGAGTGAATGGCAGCACTCACAATTCAGAGGTGAGAGAATTGGCAGCTAAAAGAGAAACTGAAGTTGTTGATCAGATGCTGATGATCGAGAACATTGTTTCCCCTTCGTTTTTCTTCCAGTTCATAGCAGGTTAATATTGTTTATTCCACAGGGAAGTGTGTGCCTGCCATCTCAACAGTTGGAAAAGTTAGCTTGACTTCCAAGAGTAACTGCACAGAATTATCAAGCAATAAAGAGCCTGAGAGCCAAAAATGAGAAACAATTAGAGAACATTTCATTAATGCTTAATGATGTAGAGTAGGCACACAGCAAAGCTGATTGTGTGCTCTGTCTTAGCCAATGATCCTCACACAATACCAGTATGGTGTTGCAAAAGTCTCCACACTGTAGGCTGAGGATCAGAGAAGGGAGAAGATGAAATTGTCTGTGGAAGCCTAGTGTGACAGATTGGGAAGAAACCAGAAAATGACCACTGTGGATCCCAAGGCCAATCTCGGTGTAGGTTAGAAAAATGTTATATACTTTTCATATTTGGTTCCCTAAGCCTAATTCCTAATAGGCATGGTTAAATCCCACTGAGGATTTCTGTTCCTAATAATACATTAAGCATCTCAGTTGGAAGGTCCAATAAAGCATTTCCCCTGCTTTTTTTCTCTATCACACTGCAGTGAAAAAAGGATTAAAAAAATACTGCACAGGTGCAAGTTGCAGCTGTTGAGGGTAAACTCTGTTCTACTATATTAATTCAAGTCCCACTAGGGGAATTAGGGACTAGCTTATTTCCATAGAAAGAAAAAAATGTCTTTATCAAGGAAGATAAAAGTTTCCCATCTAGAGTACAACAGTATCTCTGGCCATAGGGACTTTTCTAAATGCAATTTCCTAACTCAAATAACCATAAAAATAGAAAGGACACTGGTTTTAGTTTAAAATCACCTATCTGTGTATATGTGCACACACACACACACACACACACACACACACACAGTACCTATATATAATCTAGCATACTAAAGCATGCATATCAATCAACCTTAGGAAGCTATATTGTAGCAAAATCATAAGAAATCAAAGGCTAAACAAACCAGACTTATATCATCACACTTTCTCACTGTGCTTAATTCCTGGGACAAAAAACAATCAATGACAATGCATTTGTTTATATATTTATATAAAAAAGTAAATTACATATCAAGATTCCCTTTGTATTAAAATGTAGCTTTGTCTACTTCCTGTAGGTTTTTTTTAGCTGAGTGTGTTTATAACTTGCGTTCAAAATTACCATGCTAAATGCATAAGATTGTAATTATTAACTGAAAATTCAAATGTGCTCAGACTGATAACAGAAATTTCAGCAGACAAGAAAGAAGGAGGAAAGAAGAATGGGAGGGAGGAAGGAAGGAAATAAATGAAAGAAAGAGAACTGAAAAGAGAGGAGGGAGGAAGGGAGTGGCAGATAGGTGGCTGTCATATTGTCCCTCCACTATTCACTGGCTCTACAGTGATTTTAAACTACTGGGAACCTCTGCTTTTTCCAATAGAATAATAGTTCCTAATTTGCTTATCTTCCAGAATCATCACAAGAATCCAATAAAATAGTCATCAGAAATTCATTGTAATTGGGGCTGGAGTGGTGGCTTGGTGATTATGGCACTTGCCTGGCATGCGCAAGTACACAGGTACAAACCCCAGCACCCACGTACACAACTAAGTGTCAGAGCAACGAAAGCCATGTGAAAAACTCAATAAAAATTGATTCTGTCTCTGTCTCACTGTCCTCTCTTTAAAAACAAAAAAGTAAAGAAATTCGTTGTAATCTGAGAAGAAGTGTATGTTCACTTTATGCTCTTTGTAACCCAGATCACTCTACTCTTTGATATTTTTGAAACATCACCTTCACTCCCCCATCATATCTAATGCAAGCCTTTACTTCTGCAGGAACTGTGTAGCTAGTACACAAGTGTGGTCTCTGCCAGCTCTGTGTTCTTTGTGCTTGCACTAAGTTTTCTAACCTATTGATGTCTATGTATGCCGTGACCCTTCTCTTCTCTCTGACCTGACTCAGAAAGGAAGAGATGCCCCGTATTCATGACGCACCAACCTACAGGAGTTGTTCAGCTCAGAAGGCAACTTCTGGCACTTTCCTTTCAGAAGAATTCTCATGCCTCTTATTTCTCTGTCCAGTCTCCACTAGATTTTCTCCCTATGCTTCCCTATTCTCATCTGCCAGCCACCCCCAATTTAGTGTTCACTTCTTATAGAGTCAACTGTCACTGATTTCTGTTTTCTTCTATATAACAACATGTGGGAAGGCTAAAGTTGTCTCAATTTTAGCACTCAAAATAGAAAAAAAAAAAGCTATGTTCATTCTAGAAAAAAACAATAGCATTCTTTTTGAAGCGTTTTCTCTAATGAATTAGCTATATATTCATAAATCCAGAAGCCGCAAGTAGGTGGGCTTATGTTCCCGCATGTCCCTCCTAAATCTATGGTGCATAGGTCTCTGTCCGAGGATTTAGGAAGTTAGAATCCTGGTCAGTACAGTGCTGCGGGCCAATCACATGAACTGGAGTTGGTTTAACAGATTATACCCCTTGGCTATCCGTGTCAGGAAGAAGGGACTGAGACAAGAAGGAGAGACATCAAACCTCCACTTTTAATAGGTGTATAGCAATATGTTGGGCACTTTGATGATTGCTCAGAATACACAAGTGCTGACTTTAATAAAGTGGAAGAGGCACACATGTCAATAAATGAGAAGTCTAACCTGTTCCCAGATTGAAGTGTGGAGGAGGCTTTGCAAGGACTTACAAGGAGTTCTCAGTGTACATCTGAGCTAAAGAAAATTCCGCAAAGGAGATGGCACTTTACATTTGCCTTGGGGAAAGCTCAATAAATGGGTACCAAGAAGTTTGGGTGTGTTATTGCAGTGTAGGATGACTACAGCTAGTGATGATATTGTACTGTACATTTCAAAAAGCCCCAGGAAGAGACTTTAAAAGTTTTCACCATAACTAATGATAAATGTTTTAATGGATATATGTTTAATCTGATTAATACGTTCCACAATATATGTTGAATATATCTTTATATACCATTGACATGTACAGTTTTTATCTTTTTATGAATTAGTTAAAAAACAAATTTATTATAAGTGGGATAAGAATAGCATTGTTAATTTGAAATGCTCTATTAATAAGTATAATATTAGTAAGCACATTAGCTCTTATAAAAATAGGTGCAAAAGTGAAGGCCAGAAAAAAAATCCAGAAAGGAGCAAATCATACACACACACACATATAGTATATATATATATATATATATA